>JAASAO010001559.1:0-44659 GCA_017311375.1 Mytilus coruscus | reverse complement strand
CTCCAACGTTCGACAACTGACATTCGTATAGTTTTCCATGAATGAGATCAGAAGAAATGCAGACTATTTAACTTTGTACAAAAATATAGCGTGTGTCAAGAAAATATCTCGATGATATTCTAAAATAAATATCAAGTCTAAAGAGCCAAATGTCGTAATTTGAATATTCAAGAAATTTGTTGTGTTTATAAATAATGTTCAAATGAAAGCTTCTAAATATGAGAAATATTAGCAGGTACAGGCTGCAAAAACAGGTCTCGAGCGTACATGGTGACTAGTACTCAGGAAACACGTTCATGCGAACGAAAACTATCGTAGTTGTACTACAAAATATGTACCACTTGGTCTTTACCGCTGCTGATGGAATGTCAATCGATAACATGTTATAAATATACCTATAATAGTCAAGGCTTCGATTTTGACATATACATTTTGTTACATTTGGGTCAATATGTGCAATTTATTTTACGTCGGCGGTAATGGTAACCTTTTCTTTCATTCCTCTGCCCATATCGTAAACTAGGATACTTATGATGTATCTTTTCGAAGTTGAAACATTTTACTTACTAGTATGTGGTTAAGTTTTCGGGGAACGAAGTGCGATTAATCTTTTCCGTAATTTGTCATACCCCGAAATTTCCTTTGTAAAGCGGTTTTCTGTAAAGTAAAGTAAGTAAACAAGCCCTTTCTTTCACACAAAAGATTCTCTGGAAATTCAGTTCTTTTGTACATTTAATAACTACATAGTTTTACAAATTAATTCTATGATCCTCCGCTCTTCAAATCTGCACAATTAGTTAAACTCAGCCACTTCTATACTACTAAAGGAAGAGACCAATTTCATTGAGCCGCAACTCCTCTGAAACCATACAAAATCGGAAATATTTGTGATATGACGTATAAATGTAGTATTTTGTACTTCCCAAAATTGCCTTTGAAACAATCTTATTTCCACAGAAAACGCCAATTTTGAGAATATATCCAAATTCGGAGACCGTTATCGATCCGTGTCTTATACGCTTCCTCGCATGCTCAGTCGACGTACTGCCCGATAACTAGGCCCACGGCCAAGTCGCACCACTCAAACACTCTCACTAATTATTACAACTTTCATCACTTGATCAAACTCGTACACTCAAAAAAATAAAAAATATAACAAACTCGAAGAAATGTGTTTAATCATTAGATTGTTTTCTTCTTCTCTTAGTAAATTCCTCCTTTCTCGGTGCACCGTGTCATACAGAGACAGAACTTGCATCACTCGAAAAAAATAAATACTACAAACTCGCACCACGGAAGAAATGTTTAAAATCATCAGAGAGTTCTAGATTGTCTTCTTCTTCTCTGGGTTATTTCCTCCGTTCTTGGAGCACCCGTATCACACAGAGACAGAACTTCACTCGCACCTTTCGAAAAAAAAAAAGAAATACTTCAAACCAGCACCTGAGAAATGTTTAAATTATCAGTGTTCTAGGTTGTCTTCTTCTTTTCTGATTTATTTCCTCCGTTCTAGGAGCACCTGTGTAACACCGAGACAGAAGCTACTAATTGGACATTAAAACTCCTATGGAAGAAGAACTGACAAACTAATAAAACTATCAACATAATGCATCAGTGCATAAAACAGTTTAGAAACACGAACCCAAGCTGTGTATCACCATAAACATTTTAAGTAGTCTTCAAGCCGCTTTTCTAAGGGTTTTTCTAGTGTTTTTAATTGCTACATGGCCAATATCACTTCACAGAGATTGTTTTGTTTTATTTATATTATATTTTAATACCCCAATTAAAAGCACATTAGAGACAATTACCCATTTGGTTAAAGCTGAATTGCAACTTAATCGGGCAAATATGATCTGTTTAATCCCTTTTCGTTTCCGTGCTCTCCCAGTCAGGATTCTACTTCGTTAAAATTATCTCCTCATTACGCCACCTATTTTTTTAAATCGTAAAATGGAAGCCATTGTAGTGATGACGCGCTGTCATATTACCTCTTGAAAACAGATAAATTTATCCACATAGTATCATTAAGATCCTTATATGCCAGTTGTATCTGAAAAGGCAAATGTATCTATGCAAATTCACTGATTGATAATAAAATGAGAAGGATTTGGATCCCTCAAATCTATTTTAATCCTGCCTCATTTATATGTGCCTTTCAAAAGCCGGGTCCGTATTTTGTGGTTGTTGTATGTCATATATAAAGTGTTTCGCTATTAGGAGAATTTAGTTCTAATGTTCAGTGTAGTTTTTGTTGTTGTTTTTTTAACATTCATGTTATCTATATAAATATATAAAGCAATAACAAAATATGACCTGTTTTTACAGTTTGCACAATACTCTTATATTGTATTGTTTAGTTACTGTACGCATGTTTTAGTTAAGTATATCATAAGAGCGCACACGTTACAATATGTATGTGACTGCCCAGTCCAGGAGACTGTAATTTAGTGGTTGTCGTTAGTAAGTGTCTTTCATATTTATTTTTCGTTCGTTGTTTTACATGAATCGGTTGGTTTTCTCGTCTAAATTATTTAAGTACTCTCTAAACGGTACTATAAGTCTTTAGTCAATTTTGTTAGAAGAATATATTTGCTTTATGTCGATCTGATGTTTCAATCCTCTTAGATTGATTTTTACAGTTTGCTCTTATATGGTATTGTTAGGGACTCGGTGACCGAGTGGTGGTCTAAGTAGTCCAACTACTGCATCACTAGCCAGTCAACACAGAGGTTGTGAATTCGAATCCTGCACGGGCAGGTGCACTCGACTCAATTTTAATTATCTAGGATTGTCAGTTTTCCTACCGAAGGTCGGTGGTTCTCTCGAGCACTCTGGCTACCTCCACCAATAAAAATTGACCGCCAAGAAAAGCACAATAGTGTAGAAAGTGGCGTTAAACACCAATCAATCAATCAATATATGGTATTGTTTAGACACTGTTCCAGTTAAGTATGGCAGCTGAGTGCTCATAGGTTTAAACCTGCCACAATATGTATGTGACTTCCAAAGCCAGGAGTCTGTAACTTTTACATGAATCGGTTGGTTTTCTCGTCTGAATTGTATTACACTTTGTCATGTCGGGACCTTTTATAGCTTACTATACGATGTGTGTTTTTGTTTTGTTGAAGATCGTAAGATAACCTAGCACAACGTTTGGTCCCTGTTGACAATTGTTACATTGGCTTCTTATTTTTTATATATATATTAAAATTCTAAGCTCTCAAATTCATTGAAAAAGTTTTTTGCATAATTATAGATCCATATGAAAACCTTTGGAATTATAGAGATCCAATTTTAAGACTCGTTTGTACTGTTTTCAATTCTCTTAGATATGCAAAATATATTGCAAATGATTACCGGCGATCGCTAATATGAACTTGATACTTTCCTGATCATTCAATCTATAACATTAGCCTTATACTTTTCGGGTGAAGTTAATTCCTTTGCCAATCTTGCAGATTTGGAAGAGTCATGAAGTGGATGACAGCAACTTCTTTTCTTCTTGTCTACTGCAATCCAAACTCCTTTCTATGTTTGAGGCATAAGTATTTGGTAAAATTTGACTGTCTGAGACCTAGACCAGCACGATTAAGAATCAGCACTGAGCAATGATTCTGGAATGGGAATATCTGTGGCACATTTGAAAAATCTCACATGATTTATTGTTTCTTTGTTACATTCTTTCAATAAAAATAAGTCTTTGGCTACACAATTTTCATCAAAATACATTTCTCTACTCCTCAGCCATTATTTTCTATCCTTCTACACATTTGTTGATTTCCTCCTTCTATTATAAACACTTAATCTACCTTTTATTGTGAAGAGTTTTACAAAGGAGATAATTGCAGGAATATTTGTTTCAGTTTTTATCCTTTATTCAAATAAGCTTTTATTGATTTGCAACGAAATTCCAGTTAAGGAATATTAATTTATAGTGAATCATACCATTTAACAAAATATTGTGTCAAATTGAGTGACTTTTGAGGTTAAAAGTGCAGGTTAAATTCAAATTTTAGAAAAACACATTTTTTCAATAAATATATAAACAAAATGAAGGTTGACTTGGATCTTGTTTTAGTACAAATTCTGAACTTTAAGGCAAAACAAAAGATTTGTCATGTTATACTTTGAACTATTAAATACAAAATTAAAAATGTCCATTTTCATTAACATTTTCAAGCAAATTTGGTACCAAAATAAAATTACTCTGTATTTACTGTATTTTAGGTAAATTGTCATCTGTCAACCATTGGGTTATTAGATGAACTTAATACTTTACCAGGAATTTAAATCAGCTGAAATCTCCACCACCCCTATCATAATTTATTTTGCATTTTGCATGGTTTTTCGTAGACATCTATTTAAGCTATGTATAAATTCAAAGTTTATTTAAAATATTTCCGTAGACATTATATCTGTGGTATGTACGAGGGCTAAAAGTGTCACTTTGCTGTAAATAATCGACAAGAAAACAGGGTAAAGGGTCTAGGAGGTTGGTTTGACCTTCCTGATTTTTCAAACATCCATAAAATTTGACCTAGAGTAATATAATATATAGATACAAACGCTACCAAGAGGAATGCATAAAATAATTTTCCATCGAGAGCCTCAAGATGTCAGCTTGATACTCCAAATATATTCAAATTATATTGCAAAGACAACCAGTGATTCCTCACATGATCATGAAACTTCTTTAAGATCTTTCAATTAGCTTTACATTTAGGCTAGGTATAATACAGGTTTTATCAAAACAATTTCTCTGAGACATTCGGTATATATATCTATGCCTAGCCTAACCCTAATTGAAAATTTTATAGACATTCAAAGATCAGGTAAATCTCACTGTCATTTTCATTAAATTCTAGATTAGTGCCTCATATCAATTCAATAGCTTTAATAATCATGTGTAATAGATAAACTGACATGGGTAAGAAATACAAAAGAACTGAGTATTTATCATGGGACGAAATAATAGCTTAAAGTTAAGAAACATTTACATGTGCCTTTACTTAATTGTTCTTAATTTTCGCACATTTAATAGTCTGTATCTAACCTTTCCAATTGTGAAATGAACGGTTTATAAAAGAAAACATATTATGAAAATTAAAATATTAAAACCCCATTGTCTTCTTACATTTAACATGTTTAATATGTATTCAGATAAATCATAGTGTCTTCCCTTTTATGTTAACTTGCAAGATATGTACTATCTAAAACAATTTGGTAATTTGTCAGTAAACTTTGTTCTTTTGTCCGATTGAATTCAATATTTTAGATCATTTTATGTCATATATTGTTTGTGTTGTTGTTGAATCACTTTTCGTAACTCTTTGTAATTCTTATTTATACTGCTTTAAATCCAGTTCAAATGAGAATACCAATATCTAATGGTAGAATATCAAGCTTTGTTGTAGTGGAACCATATATTGTAATAATGAAGGATCTATAAAATTGTTAAACTAAACACACAATAGATAGTAAGAATCCAGAATAAACTGAATTTATTTTTATTTAATTCTATTCTGATTTTATAGACAATCAGGAATAGAAAATTATGAAATTAAACTCATGTAATAATAATTTTTAACAAACAAAATCTAAGTTAGGTATCTACCATATATCTTTTATTAGAGTATTTTTTGATAAAATTGTCTTATTTTAAATTTCTTGAAAAATAATTTTTCAACACAAGATGGTATTTTATTGAAAATTAAGGAAAAATAAAATATAGACCGAGTTTAAACATATTTCTTCTCTCGAACATTATTTAAAAACAATTTTCTTTGATTAAAGTAGACTAACATGACCCTCCTCCATTACACACACATACATACAAAAGATAAATGGTTGGTGCTTAAAATAGATATTAACATTTAAAACTTCTTGAATTTCTCTTAAGTGAATTTCTTATAGTAACATTTTTGGCAATCAATCTTTTTGTAAAATTGCAGACTAAAAACATCCGTAGACTATCACGGAATACTTGAAAATTTAATTTTAAATTGTTTACCAATGCAATAGGACATCCCGTAGCCTTATTATCTATTTTTATTTGTTCAGTTAATGTATTGGCATTAACAGTTGTGTAATATGCGTGGAATTTACTTGATTTTCTATTCTACATTCCATTGACTTTAAACATTACTTCTTCCATCTTATAACTTGTCCTTGTAAAACTGTATGTCTGTACTCAGCGACATTTATAAACCAATTAGTGCTGAGAAAGCATAAAACCGAAATTTGTCCATCATTGGTAACATAAAGTTCTAAAATATAATCATTCTCCTTTTCCGCAAAGCAATGATTATAAAGGCTTCATCACGCATCATTTTCTTGAATATGAGTGTTTTTATCATTGATGACCTCAGTCGCAAAGAGAGTAACATTACATTCGCTAGCAATTTTAATATTTCTATAATTTCTCAAGAAGTTATAAATCTGATATTAGTCAATAAACACAAACTGACAGACCATTAAATTCCTTTCTAGTCTCGTCATTATGAAAATAAACTTCAAAATTAAATCAGATTATTAAAGACCATCCACCTTCATGCTCTTCTTCGCAACTTCTTTTCAAATCTGTAATGATACTGTGGAGCTGTTAAATTATGTAATTTCACGTACTTGACAAACTCTTGTTTATGTCGTTCTTGATGAAGAAAAATACAAAAGGTGTTTTCGGACGAATGAAATATATAAAATGTTTATTTCATTAACTAGCAGTGGATCGTCAGTCCTGACTACTGAGCTGAAAATAACCTCAGGGTTTAACAGTCCACCAGCAGATGTATCGACCCAGTGCTAGTAAATGAAAATATCACTTTATAAATTGTGTGCGCACGAAAGGTTTGTCCTTTTCCTAAAATGATATATAGGTATCATTTATCGAATGAAATTTTCGGGAATTTATATTTTATTTTGTGGAAAAGTATACCTGAACAGAACAAATATACTCGACGATCACATTAGAATATATTGTTTTGTATATGTCTACTTTTTAATTTGTACTTAGTTGCAATAGAAAATTTACAATATAAATCCAGTTATCCATGTTATGATTATAATCATACCGAATATATTTTATATATTAAAATTTATCAAATTTTACATTTTTAGCGTCAATTTAACAGATCTATTTTAACTCAGTATCCATAAACATTGAAGTAGGCTAACATAAAATGTCTTTATAGTGTCATAAACAATATATTTACTGCAAATTTAACATGTTTAAACGGTACTTTTATAACCTGCTTCATACAAAGTACTTACAAAATATCCTAAGGTTATATTTCACTTCACATAACATATCAAACTATTGACCTAATACAATTCGCAACTAAGATTAGACCAGCTTGAAAATTCACAAGTGTTCACACCATGCTTTATCATCATAGTAGATAGTAATATTCCCAAACGTTGCTGTAAAAGAATCACGTGAAAAGAATCTAAATAATGGAATTAATACCTGTATTTTTGTTATCAATGTTAATGTTTCATTTCTAACACTCTAACCACGTCAATGCAAAAGTAATATACTAATTTCTTTTCAGATAAGAATAATGTCTTTTCGTAGATTCCTAGATGGTGTGTCTATGGCAATCATGATAAATGAATTATGAAACATATTCTCATTAGATTTTGGAAGGGGTCAAAGTTCGTATTTTGTAGATTTTTTTATAAGTAAAGGGGCTTCGAATAATAAATGAGGCTTAATTTGGACACTAGAAAACATGCGTGGCATTAATAGAGATTATTACATGTTTTGGAAGAACAGGCAGGCATGAAAAGAAAACAATATAAGAGGTAATTAACAGTAGGAAAGGGCCGAGATCAGAATAATGTGTATGGGTAGAGTAATATATCCTCCTGCTTATTGTTACAATGTGAACTAGCACGATACAATCTGCTGCAGTTCACACAAAATTTTGGTGCGGTTCGTGTTGCTCATTCTTAAGTCTATGTGATGTTTTGTTATTGTTGTGCTTTCGTCTTTTTTTTTAATTTTGACAATGATATTGTTTGTTTTATTTAACCAGTGATTATGGAATGCCCCATTGGTATCTTGTCTCTATTTCTCATTCTGTGGAATTTTTTATGTTTTCATTTTAATTTGTTTATACAAATACTATAATAGTTTTGTTTTGTTAGGATTTGTACTAGTTTGCAACAAAACCAAATTTTCCGACCAGTATAGCCTATGCAAAATTAAACTGAAATCGGATATGTAGAAAATATTTATATTCATAAGACATTAAAATATTTTAATATTCCATATATTCGAAGTCACTTCATACACACTTTTAAAACATAAGGCATATATACAATAAAATATTGAACTGCTTAATGCATCACGAATAATGTAAAAAAAAACATACAGACTAATTGCAAACTTAAACGCTACATTATAACTTATTTTATAAAACTACAATCTTATGCATGTTATTAATTGAGTATATTATCCAATGTCCGAAAATATTACATTATTTGCTTTTAAGTATTTCATTTCAAACGAATTTTAAAATTTATGGCATTTTACATCATGTTTGATGATGAAAGCGCATAATCAATACGGAAGTTTACAATAAAACTCATCAAAGATAGCAGGCTAAAAGACTCTGTTGATGAAAGTAATAATTCCGAAATTGACTTTTCACAACTTAGATAATAAAATTTTTGCACAAGTATTTCTCTTCTTTAACCTTTGTGCCGAAGGATCTTAACTTTGTTTATTTCACGTAGACGCTTGATTATATGCGGTTGTTGTATATTACGATTTTTTTTCTCATAGGAGAATCAAATTCGAATCTTTAACTTGTCCAATAACTAGTGCTATTTTGTGTTAGGAAAGAGGGCCTGTATGCATAAAGCTACTTAAGTTAAGATTTTCCTGAGTAAAAAAACTTAAGTTCAGGAAACTCCGCCTTTTTTACCTAAGTAATATGCATAAAGAGGGTCTGTGTGCATAAAGCTACTCATGTTAAGATTTTCTGAGTAAAACACTTAAGTTCAGGAAACTCCGCCCTTTTAATCTATGTAGTATGCATAATGCATCTTAAACGACAAGTGAAGTGAAAAGCGTCACAAAGGCTTTTCTTATTTTCTTTCATCAATCGAACTTAATGATTAAGTCAGCAAGTAAGAATCCCTTGTCATTCTTGTATTTGCGTGTTATTTGAACGGAAATGTTTGTAGTAATATTATGTCAACTTTCAATAAAATAATAAAAATGAAATTTTAATATTCTTTAAGAGTAATTAATTCTGCTTCACTACAGTCAGTCATATTTCATAACTAAAATATCTTTATTTACCACGATAAAAAAAATAGTAGGTTAACAAAAAATCACTTAATGTACCCCAACTCCTGCATATTAATTGCAAAATTTAACTCTACCTTATATAACCTGTTGTATATAACGTTCATGCAAAAACTTTCTGGTATGTATAACATTAGCATATATCAAAGCTATTGACCGAGACAAAATGCAAAATTAACAAGAAATGTTTTCATTTTTGATTAACCGAAACTTAACTTCATTTGTCCCATCATGTTTGATAATGATAGTGGATAGTTATGATACTTTTAAACTATAATAATAAATGTTATAAGTACTGGATTAAATCACTCGCAAGGCTAAACATTATTTTCCTTCTGATGTTTTAAAGGCAGCAAGCATATCCGGAGACATTTATCATGTCGATGCACACATTCAATCGACTCACTAGTTTATTTTTATCTTAATTCTTAATAATTTAAATGGATTTACGCTATTTGAACATAATGGCACACCTGTTGCCTTTAATTTGTCTTGTGTGGTTGATTTGATAAACTTTTCTTTAAAATTAAGAAATTGTTTAATTTCAAATACTAATAAATAGTTATAAATCAGAATTTTGTCTTCAAAAGTTCTAGTCAATTAGCCTTTTCTGCTCTTGTCTTTAAATTATTTATTTTATTCTTTGATTGGTGTTTATGTTTACTGCTTGATTGATAAGTATTCAAGATAAAATTGTATCGCTTTGGTTCTTTTTGCTATAATGACAAAACTTTATGCAAGTGCCTTTTCAACCCTGTTTATCTATAAAAAACAATTATAAATAATACCAGACTTATAATTTTGTATGTAAGACGCACATTCCGTCTAAAAAAAATACTCATGAGTGACGCTCAAATCAAAAAAGTTAAAAGGACAAATCAAGTACAAAGTTGAAGAGCACTGAGGACTAAAAATTCCGAAATATTTCAGCATGTGTGAGTTGTAGTGTGTAAATCAAAACTGACGTAATTCAACAACGTGAATAACTAAAGGCCTACTAAAGCTATACATGCAATATATATATAGCGACTCATCCCCATATTTAAAACAATATGGATAATGTACCATTTTATCAGAAAAATTTTAATATATAAAACCCAAATTTAAAATAATCGAATCTAAAATGAAACTTGATTTATTCCTCAATCTCAATTTAAAATTAGTTAACAGTATATTGAATCATTACCGTGTCCATATTGAATGTAAATGTAAGAAAATCAACATTATCATCTACAAACGTATAAATTCTAGTATTTACAAAGTTCTTATTTGAACATAATCCTTCAAAAACTCGGTTTTGCCTCGCCTTGACGGAGTCAAAAGCGAGACATAGGTATGTTGTTTCCGGCGTCGGCGGCGTAGGCGTCAACAATGTATTAATTTGTGATTAGGTCTAGTTTATGGTGAACCACAAGTGGTAGGTCATGATATTCGGTATGCAGTTGTATTAGCATTGGCACGTCTTATTTCCAGGAGATTATTTAGCCCTGTCCCTCAGTCATGGTCTATTGACTTTGAAACTTTTGCTGAGTTTACATGTATTAGTTTGCAATTAAGTCAATTTATGGGAAACCACTAGTGGTAGGTCAATGATATTTGGTATGGAGTTGTATAAGCATTGGCATATCTCATTTTGATTGAGATTGTTTGGCTCCGCCCCTTAGTCATTTGAAACTTTTGCTTAGTTTATATGTATTAGTTTGTGATTAGATCAGTTTAAGATGAACTGCTAATATTTAAGTCAATGATATTTTGTATGCAAATTTATTGGCATTTTCAAGTATCATTTCCATGGAGATTTTATAGCCCACCCCTCATCATGGTTTATTGACTTTCAAACTTTACATGGTTTACAAGTTAATGTTTGTGTTTGGGTTTGTTTAAAGGGAACGACTTATAATAAGTCAATGGTATTTGTTATGCAGTTGTATTAGTATTGGCACATCTCATTTCCATGGAGATTGATTAGCCATGTACCTTCAGTCATGGTTCATCAACTTTGAATATTTGCATGACTTACATGTTAAAGTATTGCTAATCTAATTTCAACATTAACATTATCAAAATTACAAAAAGGCAAGACATATCTCAGTGATAACAGTTTATTTAGATGTTCAGCCAGTTTTTCTTTGTACGACTTGGTCTATAATTGAATGTTTGGTTTACGGTTCAGATTTGTTTCTTTCTCGCGTGTTTTACAATGATTCGGTTGCAAGATTTTTCTAACAGATTGTCATCATTTAAAGCTACAAATATGCCGGTTGTATAGGTCATTTAACTTTTCGGTTGATTAGCGCGTATTTCACTTTACACTTTACGATTGTCAGTTCCTACATCGATATACCTTAGACCACAAACGGAACATCTCATATGGTTGTGTTTTTAAAATGCCTTTGATATTTCTACATTTTTAGAAGATATGCAAATAACTAAAAGTTTCAATTAGGGGAGGTATCAGTCTTATGTTAGTGCAGCCCGATAGATTGCTGATACCGGTTTCTTTTCCATTCGTACATTCATTTTCTTTTCCATATTAGTTTCTTCTTATCTTTCTTGATTCGTGCATATTAGCTATGGCGTCTTCGGTTTTAATAAACATAGTATTTTCCTATCCCATGATAAGGGATACAGATGTCATAAATTGGTTTTAACGTTTATTAAAATGCGTTGGGAATATAGGAATTGTATGTGGAAGTATGTTACTACTTGCAGGATTTATATAAAAGTTGTGTATTTTACACTCATATGTTATGGGAATATTATCTATAAAACAATTTAATAAATCTGTCCTTCAAATCTTTTCTTATGGCTTTTATAGACTTATTTATAACGGTTATAGCTGTACAATTGCAGCTAAATCATTACGCATCTAACATCATTTTTGAATAACATCAAGCTTGAAAAGTTTCTTTTTTTTTTACTTTATTGAAATTCTGTACAAATCTAATTTAGGCTAAAGTCAGGAACCTCTAGCCTTTGTTAGTCTTGTGTGTGTGTGTGTTTTTTTTTTTTTTTTTTTTTTTTTTTTAAATTTAAGTTCATTTGTATGTTTCGGAGTCTAGTTTGGAGCCCATTTCGCTGAACAAGTATACATTGTTGTTTAGGGGCCAGCTAGAGCTAGCCTCCTGATGCGGGATTTTCTCGCTGCGTTCAAGACCCATTGGTAGCCTTGGACTGTTTTCTGCTCTTTGGTCGGGTTGTTGTCTCGTTGACACATTCCCCGTTTCCATTCTCCATCCTATCGAATAATGTTTTACTACTTTAACATGGAAACATATATGTATACTACGATTCGAGCGTAACTGATGCGTATGATGCACTAGACGATACGTGTACTAAAGTATAAGACTGTTATCGATGAGATTTTACATGTATTAAATATTTTCATAATTCACTTAGTTTCATTTAAATACAAAATAATTATTTATAGCACTTCGATAAAGAACTTTTTTTTTAAATATCACAAGCTTCAATAAACGGAAGGATGAAAGGTCAAAAGCAATGTGTCTGCCTTACGTAAATGTATAAAGTTACCGTTATATAACTACATGAAATGGTCACGTTTATTTTTATTTATTTTTTGTTTTTTTTTTTTTTTTTTGGCTAGATGGCGGTATAAAACGGAACCACTGAATGAATCTGTTCAGGTCTGAATAACAAACGCTGCATTGCATGTTGAGGCCAGTAGTAAAGTTTCAGGAAAACCTTTGGTAAGTCTTCAATTTATTTTATAATATTAAGCTCTGAAAGTATTGCTATATTGAAGATGAAGGGATTTTTTATGCTAGAAACATTATAAAAAATCAAAACAAAATTATTGAAATCCAAATATATATATATACGTTAAATTCGAAAGATATTTATAGATTGACAGGTCATAACCACATGGTCATCATTGACCCCCCTCCGCCCTCCCCCCATTTCGGCTCTATTAATGTTTTGTCTGCATATTTTGTTTGGCTGCTCTCCTATTGACACTTTTATTTTCAGACTTTCTTCCTAACTGCAACTTCAGAAATAATATCGTGCATTTTATAATGCGATCAATTTAGTAATATACAAAGCATCCTAAATCAGTTCCGATTTCGGAAATTATTGCATGTAAATGGTGCTTTCAGAAATAGATTTTAATATCTTATAATGATATATTTTTTGGCATTCATAAAACATACTGAAATCTTTGATATTTGAAAGTACATGCATCGGAGATTTTCTTCAAATTTTCTATGATAAAAGGCTTCTCGCTGTGACTTTGAGATGAAGAACAGCAATAAAAGCGCTGTTCCTTTGCTTTTTGTGTGTTTTTTGCTGTGCATGTACTGATTTTGTGTCATGAATGGATACTCCATATCCTTTGTTTTTCTATTCTATATATTTTTCATTTCCAAAAATAAAATAAAAATGCCATTTTTGTATTCCTCACACATTGTAGTTTTATCGTAATTAATAAATAATGAAACTATTTCAACCATGCTGAACTTTCCTTATTTGATAATCATAATCGTAGGTCTTAAAAGATGAAGTACTTAATAAAGCCAAAGAGCAGCACTGCGAAAGAAAGACTGGGTTCCAGTTTCAAAAGATTTGGATCAATACAGGTGCTCCTTGGCCTTGGGTGTATGATTGTGGGATTCGTTTCAATTGGAATAGACAGGAAAAGCTTCGACAAGCCAGTTCAAGAACACGGAGCAGAGAGTACGATACATTCATTTTCTTGTCCATTTTATACAAAATAACAATTTATGATAAATAACCTTATTACCAACGATATAAAATATGTCAACAGTAGAAATATATATTTTTTGTGATTTCTCATCATTTTGATTTTAACCGTCGTGCTTGATGCATTGTTTGTGTTGTTTTTTTTTTTTTTTTTTTTTTTTTTTAATTCTATCAACCAAACAAAATGCATAAAATTATTATTTTGAGTCAAATACGTTCAATTATGGCAAGATTGGTACGTAAGGGTGAATTCACATTAATTTAAAGAATTGCATTGAAGTCGCTGCATTACACAATAGATATGTTACAACATTAAAATAATAATGAAATAAAAGTATTTTTCTCTATTTAGGAATCTTAAATGGCACTTCCTTTGACGTGAAATATGTTGTTCTTGGACTAGATGTTAGTGCCATTGTTTCTAGTCTTTGGGTAAGTTACATATGAAATGTTTACATAACTTTACTTACAACAACGGTGAGGTAAATGAATAGTAATTATATTGAGAAAAGTTATAAATTAGAATATAGATATGTGAGTCAATGCTCCATGTTGAAGGCCGTACCTTGACCTATAATGGTTTACTTTTATAAATTGTTACTTGGATGGAGAGTTGTCTCATTGGCACTCACACCACATCTTCCTATATCTATTCAAAATTATTTGGTCATCACCTTGATATTTACCGTTGAGTAGATAGTTATTGGTAACCCTACTGTGGAATACACATTCAATAATGTTATATATAAGAATTTATTCCTTACAGATGAGATTGTTGCCTTTGACTTTGAAAGGTAAAGGCAACTTTGATTGCCTAATTGATTGATTGATTGATTGATTGGTACCAAAATTTGTCATTGAAGTTGTACATTTGGCAAGTCGTATTCATGAAACAGTATTCGTCTTCTCCAATATTTTTTTTATTTCAGATAACCAAAACGTTCATGAAAATAATATGGACAATGTCCTCTTTCACAGAAAGACCTGCTTCATACTAATTTAAACTATGATAATATTGATAATAATAAGTGTATGAACAAGAAAAAAAGGCAAAGGAAGAAACAGATTTATTTTTATGATTGTCATTTTATGCAAATATACATGTATATTATTTTTGGCAGGAACCGCAAAATTAAGTTAGCGTTTTTGATAAATCCAACTTTTTAACATTTGCAACCTTGTTTAGGTAAGTGATTAAAACAGATCTTTTTCAATTCTACATTTTGTATTTATTATAGGTCCTTATCACAGGAGCAGTGCCAGCTTGTATGGCAAGGAATACTGAATACAATTTGATAAAAACGGTAAGGTATATTTTTGGAGATCTGAAGATCTATATTTCTGCAACGATTACGTGCATTTTGTATATGGGTGTTTTGGGATAAAGTTCATTCACGTAATCTCTTGCTTTACTAAAAGTGATTTTAACTGATATTTTAGTGAAAAATTAAGATATTCCTAATCGTCTAGTATTGCTATACTTACATAACAGTTTATAATACGTCACAATAACAATTTATTACGGTGCCATAGCTATTGTACGCATATAAGGTGTTTGCTTTTTGCGAATTAACCCGAAATTATTCATACAAATTATTGCGACAGTAGTTTACCGTTGATCAAATTGAGTAAATCGATTCAGAAAAGACAAATCTAGGCAGCAAACAAAAACGGAGGGAATCGCATAAGCTTCAGAAGTATGCGATTCGCTCCGTTTTTGTTCCTTGTGTTCATAATCTTGTTTATTTTTTGTAGAAAGTAGTTTTATGGTATTTAGCATCATGTCAGCATCATTGTTTGTACCAATCATTGTCGGAGCAGCAGTCGCAACCTACGTGCTCGTAAGTTATTTTTGTTAATTCATAGAACTATATCTCATAGACTTGGAAAGTATTCGCGATTTCTAAATTCTGTCATTTTATGTATAGAATAACATATCATTTCTGTGTTTAACTGTTGCACGTGGAACAAACTGTACATAAAAATAAATACTGTACATTCAGAAATTATTGCGAGGTTTTTATTAATGCGAATAATGCGACTGGGTGAGTATCGCAATAATAAGAACTCGCATTTTGATATCTAAAACATAAATATGTATGCAGATTTTCCTGAAATCGCAATAGTTTTTTTAGGTATTTTTGTCATTTAGCTCTTCAACTGTTTCGGTACTTATACATCCTCGGATTTCGAATGTTTGGCATTGAGCGTTCCTGATGAAGGTAAATCCAGAAAAGCGCTTCGGACGCATGAAATTATTAAAACGTGTTGTTTTCAATTTTCTTAAACTCGCATTTATGTCAATTTTTAACAATCGCAATAATAAATGCACGCAATAATTTCTGAATTTACAATAACACTAACTTCCGTGCTTCTAAAGAGCTTTTCTGGATTTACCTTCATCAGGAACATTCAAACCCAAATGTTTGAGAGCCAAGGATGTAACTTTTCATCAGAGTAACAGTCTACTCGATTTGCAATCAGTAATATTTTGTTCAAATTTTGTTTTACTTTCAGCGAGACGGTCACAAAGGGTTGACAGTCAGTTTAGGCGTGTTGTCTCTTTTGGAATTCATAGTTTCCATTGCATCATCTGTCTACTGCTGCGTATCACCATGGGCTGCTTGCAAACTTGAAGTATGTATATTAGTGTAAAATTGACTGCAAATGTGCCAAAGTATTTATCACCTGAAACAAATTCCATTTGTAAGAGCCAATTTTCCCATGGAAAATTTCATATCTTTTATATTATAAAAAATTATTGAACTATACTAAATATTACAGAAATACAGCTTACATTACGTATGTTAATGTTGTTACATCATTGTGTTAGTATTTCGAAACTTGTAGCCTAATCAGTTATTCCTAAAGATGACTCGAAATTGAATAAAATTTTTAAGGGTTTTTGTAAATTACATTTTTCATCTAAAAATGTTGAGAACATGGAGAAGGACATTCTTATTTTAACTAGAACCAAAAACATCCATGCTTCTATGTAAATCTTAAAAACGTTAACATGGTTAATGCGTCATCGAATCTATTTCATGAATTGTAATGCAAATTTATTTGGTATTTTTTATTCAATATAACATTTGAAGTGATGTTTTCAATCTGATATATTATACCCTTTTATCCTATTTAACGTGAACTTTTAAATATGTCTTTTCTATGGGAACCAGAAATTTAAAGGAATATGCACATTGTTATATGTATCAATCAACCCTATTTAGAATACAGACACTTTAAATGTCAACAGTCTATGTGATTCACGAGTACAAAAACTACAAATGATTTTTGTTCATATCTTATTTAGTATATAATTGTATGTTGAAATTCATATATCATTTTGTATTGGTCCTTACATGCTAGATATAAATTATATTAAAAAAAGCATTATTAAATTCAGGCTAAGGAAGATAACTCCAATAACGCAAGCCAATTGTATGTCCTGGTATAAAATTTTACTAATTCATTTTGTCTACATCCATATGGCATCTAATAGACAAAAATGGACATGTGTAGCCTTTTATGAGGCGTCTCACAAAATGTCGATGCTGAGTGATTCTTATATAGACTACTGCTTTAGTTAATGTCACTTCTAGCACACGTCATTTGTCATACAAAGTACTTGGTAATTTTTCTTCTCATTTATCATCCGACTTTACTTCTTATTCAGAAGAAAGAAAAAGAAAAGAAAAACTTAGAAAATGGCAACTACGAAAAACAGATGGACAAGGAAGAGCTTCCGGAGTATACCCCAGATTGCAAAAAGGACAACATGTTACCTTAAGCTTCAAATTGTCTATGTTGTCATTGTGGAATAGTGTTTGACTGTATCACTACATGGAACAACCAAAGTTTACATTGATATAAATGTATTTTATATATCATAAACATAGTGTCATAAATAACATATTTGAAACGAGTAAGGTGCAGAGGATTACTACAATCTTTCGTCAAATAATTACACATGATGGTGAATATCTCTGTTTATATTATACATGTTATATAGTGCATCTTAAATTTTAATTTTTTGTAATTTTTTTTCTTACTTTTATATTTACTTCATTCATGTATAATATTTGCTTTCTTTTAGTAATAAAATTAAATTTTAAAGTATCTTATATGATTTTACTATTAATAACGATCAAAATTTATTCCGTCATCATACAGGTACTGTAATTCTCTTATTAAATGGATGTCTACGAGAAAACCATGCAAAATCAAAAAAAAATTATGAAAGGGGTGGTGGAGATTTCAGCTGATTTTGGGTTCATGGTAAAGTATTAAGTACATCTAAAAGCCCTATGGTTGAAAAATGACAATTTATCTCAAATTATGTAAATACAGGGTAATTCTATTTTGGTACCAAATTTCCTTGAAAATGTTGTTGAAAATGGACATTTTTTTATTATTTTTTTTTAAAGTTCAAAGTATTATATGACAAAACTTTTTGTTTTGCCTTAAAGTTCAGACTTTCTACTAAAATAAAATGTAAGTTGAAAGTTATTTTAACCTTCATATGTGTTTATAATATTTATTGAAAAAAAATGTGTTTTTTTTAAATTTGAATTCAACCTTCACTTCATAAGTCCATAAAACCTCAAAAGTCATTCAAATTGAAACAATATTTTGTTAAAAGTTATGGTTCACTATAAACTAGTATTCCTTAACGGCAATTTCGTTGCAAATTAACATAAGGTTATTTGAATAATGGGTGAAAACTAAAAAAATACCTTCAATTATCTCCCTTTGTAAAACTCTTCACAATAAAGGGTAGATTTAGTGTTTACAACAGAAGGAGGAAATCAACAAATGTGCGATAGATGGAAAATAATGGCTGTGGAAGTAAAGAAATGTATTTTGATGAAAATTGTGTAGCCAAAACTTGTTTTATTGAAATAATGTACCAAAGAAACAATAAATCATGTGGCACAGACTTTCCCATTCGAAATCATTGCTCAGTCATGTCAGTGTGAGTCTAGACTCGAGGCTAGACTCTATAGTGGTGTCAGACTCATATTTTACCAAATACATATGCCGCAAACATAGACAGGAGTTTGGATTGCAGTAGACAAGAAGAAAAAAGGAGTTGCTGATATCTCCTTCATGACCATTCCAAATCTGCAAGATTGGCAAAGGGAATTCAAAAGGCAGACGGAACTTGAATGTTTCAGTTGGTTCTTAGTTTCTGGTAAGTTAAATAAACAGAACATGCAATTTGACACTATAAAAATAGACATTTTATTAACTATGTATTTACATTTAGGTATCACAAATCGAATTTATTTGTTCATAGTGTGTTAATTTACGTTTTTTGATTGAGTTAAGCCTTCCAATTGATATTTTATCGTGTTTTTCTATGTTGTGATGTTATACTATTGTTTCAGAAAAAGGGAGAAGGTTTGGTACCATTAAAACGTTTAATCCCGCTGCAAATGTTTGCACCTGTCCTAAGTCAGGAATCTGATGTACAGTTTATATAGACTAGACCGTTGGTTTTCCCGTTTGAATGGTTTTACACTAGTAATTTTGGGGCCCTTTATAGCTTGTTGTTCGGTGTGAGCCAAGGCTCCGTGTTGAAGGCCGTACATTGACCTATAATGGTTTACTTTTATAAATTGTTATTTGGATGGAGAGTTGTCTCATTGGCACTCACACAACATCTTCCTATATCTATATATAGAAACATGATATTAAATCATATATATAGAAAAAATAGCACTGACCATTTTTCTTGATAAAAAGAGGGTAGTATTTTCTTTATGAAGCAAACACTGTTTTCAACCTTAAAAAAACACTGATTTTTGTTTCCACTGACAAACAATGATTTGAAATTCTTCTGAAACTCAATGCCACTTAAATTTTAATAGAAATACTTCTTTTCTCTTTTGTTTTCCTCTCTAAGGAATTCTAGAATAATCATGATAAATTGATAATACAATATAATAATTATATTACCAAGCCCTCCCAACAGACGGAAAATTCTGTCTACTATTTTTCTGGATTGTTTGGTTTGAATCAAAACAGTTATATTTTAGTTTTATTATACATGTACTTGCATGTACTTTTATTAAAGTATGCACTAAGTATCATGAGTATAGAGCACTTTTTTTACCTCATATTTTGATAAAAAAATAACAGCAAGGAGGTTGCTTCTTAATTAAATAAATACAATTCATTGCCTTTATTCTTCGCAATTTGTATTTATTTCCCCTTAATTTTGACTGCATTCATTTGTTATTACCATGAACAGGACGCAATACTAAAATTTGTTTAGACAATAACTTCACATCACAATGCAGCTTAATGACACGTTTAATTTAATTCCGTGTCAATTAATCAATGAATGCATGCAGCATCATTCACAACTGAACATACAACTGACTCCATCTGCTGGCCCTAAGTAGCTGGCTCTCTTAATATTCTTGCTGAGAAATTCAGCATCAATAACAAAAATGTCATAATGTTTAAATTAACTAACAGTTTTAATTTTAAACATATCAAATGTTTTGCATTATTACAATATGTATTAAAGAGCCAGTAATTTTCTATTTTTTCATCCTAGCTGCCTCACAAACCAAACAAATGATAAAGTTGTGGCTTCAAATTCCTGTTTACAAATGTAACCCATTTACTTTAGCAAAAAAAATGTTTAGAAAAATAGTTTTAGATACATGTACAATGATTTCAGGTTAAATGGTGACATATTTTTTTCATGTGGATAGCTTGAGAGAAAATATTTGTATTTGAATATTTTTATGTTCTTTATTTATAATTATCAAGATTAAAAATGTTTGAGGTAAATTTAGGAACACATGCTGGTGCAAGCCCTTTGAATCCTCTTTGTATCTCCTGTTGTCATGGTTGTACATTGTACATGTCACAACTTCAAATTGATACACTTAGATAATATCCATGTACATGTTCAACAACACCTGAAGTACAAGTATGGTATTAATAAATCATGAGAGTCATTTTACTTCCAAAAGTCAGTGCTTCATGTACATGAGCATGGTATTCTGAATTTGATAAATTCAAGAGATGAATTTCCTGTCTTTATCAACACATTTACTACAACGTAGCTAGATCGATACAATATGGTTCTCAAACTTTCAAACATGTTTTAAAGAGTCAGAGCTGGGTTTTTTTCTCTCTAAAAATTAGTTACTGTAGTCTTTAACTATTTTTTTTTTACATTTCCTTAGTGCAGGTCATGTATCATTGTTATAAACATGAAAAGAGAAATTGTATTTACTACTATAAGTTAATACAATAGAATAGAATATACTTATTCCAAATTAATCGCCCTGCAACGGGCAACAAGAGATAATAATGCTCATATCTTCAAAAAAAGTTATCAATGAATATATTATGAATCAATCCATTATGTAAAGCCAACTCAAGGTACATTGTACATGTACATGTAACTCACTGTATGCACAAATGTACAATATTTCAATTCTTATCAACAGGTTTATGATGGAGATGGATTAAAGAGCACACAAATGAAGTTCAGATGGCTACAGATTTGAAAGGATAGTGAAGAGGTAAATATATAATATTGATAAAAAACAATAAATCAAACAAGTCATAACAAGAGACTGCTAAATAGAGAGCAATTAAGACCTGTGTCGTTGCATTATTTGTGAAATAGTAATTGGAAATTCACCAATAATCAATGAATTAGATTTACCTTTTAAAAGTTGAATCTTGTAAAAAAGAAATAATCAACACACACAAACCACTGAAATTCTTATTTTTATGATCAATTAACTTAAGGTTCATACAGGTACATTTTACACAACAACATTTTATACTCAACATTGAAATTGTTCTTTTTTTCTGACATTTATCCTGAAAAAAAACCTGTGTTCCTGTTAGCCTGACAGATCCTCATTTATAGTGTGTATTAGGGTCTAAAGGGTCAAATCAAACTTTGCTTGATTTGATAAAACAATTGAATACTAGGTGTTCTTTGATATGCCAAATCTAACCGTGTACTGTAGTCATATTTTTTTTAATTTTGGGGCCCGTCTTTAAATTGGTGCACATGAAGGTCCAAAGTTCCCATAATTAAACTTTATTACAAAATGTAGTTTGTGGGGTTCAAAACTTCTTGTGTATTTTGATTTTTGATTTTTGTTTTCAAATTGGTCTGCATTAAAGTCCATAGGGGCCAAAATGAAATTTTAACTGATTTTAAAAGAAACTTAATCAAGGTTTTTTTTTTCTATAACACTAAAGTAATCATGCATTAGGATTTATGATTTTGGGCCCAGTTTTCAAGTGGATCCAAATTTGGGTCCAAAGTTTAACTTTGTTTAATATCAACAAATTAATGGGAATGTTTCCATGGGACACATATGAAGCCCCCGCTTGCATATCATATAAAGTTATATAGGGACATAACTGAAGAACAGTAAAAGTGACCCTATCCAAATTTGTACTTAATCTGAGTTTCGTGGTAATAAGTATTGTGTATTAGTTTCATATCATTTAATTAAGGCAAACTTAAGTTAGAAAACGGAAACAAAAATTTCACCAATTTTTCGATTTATAAAGGGGCATAACTCTAGAACAGTTAAAGTGACACCACCAAAATTTGATCTGTGTTTTGTTGTAATAAGCATAGCGTATAAGTTTCATAACATTTAGTTGAGGCAAACTAAAGTTAAAGAACGGAAACTAAAAATTCAGCAATTTTTCCATTTATAAAGGGACATAACTCTGGAACGGTTAAAATGACACCTCCAAAATTCAAACTTGATCTGTGTTTTCTGGTAATAAGCATTGTGTATAAGTTTCATAACATTTGGTTGAGGCAAACTAAAGTCAGAGAATGGAAACTAAAAATTCAGCAATTTTTTTCCATTTAACGGAAACCAACTTTTGCCAGTTTGGGACGTATGTACAGACAAGGGTACAACTTAATGCCCCGACTTCAGTTCTTTGACAACATTTATTCTGTGTCAGAAACCTATGAAATTGTGTCAATTAATTAATCACAATCCAAATTCAGAAATTTGAATGTAGTGTCCATACTTGCCCCAACTGATCAAGGTTCAATCTCTATGGACTTATCAGAATGCACCCTTGGTCCATTTTATTCTCATTGTTGAAGATTGTACGGGGACCAATAATTGCTTACATCCACATCATTTGAACTTTGGTGGATAGTTGTCTCATTGGCAACCATACCTCATCTCCTTATTTTTAGCTCACCGGGGCCCTTTGTGAACGTATGCCATCATTCGGCGTCGGTCGTCGTCTGTCGTCGTAAACTATTTCAAAAATCTTCTACTCTGAAACTACTGGGCCAAATACCTTCAAACTTTAACTAAATGTTTCTTAGGGTATCTAGTCTAAAAATTGTATCCGAAGTTTTGATCCATCGACAATTATGGCCGCCATGGCTAAAAATAGAACATAAGGGTCAAATGCAATTTTTGGCTTATATCTCAAAAACGAAAGCTTTTAGAGCAAATCTGACATTGGTCAAGATCTATCGGCCCTGAAATTTTCAGAAGAATCGAAAAACCCATTGTTGGGTTGCTCAACTTGCTGCCACTAAATTGGTAGTTTTAAGGAAATTTTGCAGTTTTTGGTTATTATCTTGATTATTATTATAGATAGATATAAACTGTGAACAGCAATAATGTTCAGCAAAGTAAGATCTACAACAAAGTTCATATGATCAAAATTGTTAATTGACCCCTTAAGGAGTTATTGCCCTTTAAAGACAATTTCACACAATTTGTTCATCAAGTTTGCTAACATTTAAAAATCTTCTCCTCTGTAACTATTGTGCCTATTACTTCTTAACTTTAAATGAATGTTTCTTTAGGAATCTAGTTTACGAATTGTATTCAAATTTTTGATCCATCAACAAACCTGGCCGCCATGGCTAAAAATAGAACATAGTAGTCAAATGCAGTTTTTGGGTTATATCTCAGAAACAAAAGCATTTAGAGCAAATCTGACATGGGGTAAAAATGTTCAAAAGGTCAAGAACTATCAGCCCTGAAAATTTCAGACAAACCGAACAACCCTTTGTTGGGTTGCTGCCACTAAATTGAGGAAATTTTGCAGTTTTTGGTTATTATCTTGAATATTATTGAAGATAAAGATAAACTGTAAATAGCAAAAATGTACAGCAAAGTAAGATCTTCAAAAAAGTTTAATGACCAAAATTGTCAATTGACCCCTTAAGGAGTTATTGCCCTTTAAGGACAATTTTACACAAGTTGTTCATGTTTTTTAACTTTAAAAATCTTCTCAAATGAATCTAGTATAAATTTTGTATTTTATTTCCTTGTACGTCAAGAAACATAGACACTATGGCTAAAATGGAACATATGGGTAAAATGCATTTATTTGCTTTTGAAGAAAATATGCTAGATACAATGAACATTACAATGGCATTTTTAAGCCACTCATTAATATATATTGAAAAGCAAAAATAATCATTGATGAAAGATTGAAGCAAAAAAATAACAGGTGAGCGATTCAGGCTCTTGAGAGCCTCTTGTTGTATAATGTCATGAAATTCATACAACATATACAATATGAAATCTGCAAAATTAACTACATTGAAAAAAGTTTCTATGCAGTTTGCTACAGCTTGTTATAAGAAAAAATTCAAATTTAGGTCCATTTTCAGCTAGTGTACTTTTATTTTTTATTCTATGTACTGAAATGTCAGAGTGGTAATAAAAGAAACATATTTTGCACTAAGTTAATAATTCATTTCTTTTTAGGGATTTTATATCTTTTAATGGATAACCTTTTTCTTAATTATTTTTTACAGGCATTAGGTGATCCAAAAAACCCTCAAGTTAATGAAAGAAGACTTATTGTTGAGACACCTTTTTGTTGGTAAACATGTCTTTGATGAAGAAAACTTAGATAATAAGGCTCTGTTCTTGCTTTGATTTTTCCTGTTGAAGTTGAACAATTGCAAGCTCAAACAAAAAATGAATTGCAATGAAACTCATGGATACGCTTTGAAAAAAAGGAAAAAAAGGCAGTGTGAGTTTCGCCAAATGTGAAGGACTATATAAAAGATCTATTCAATGCTGGGGAAGAATCTTGAAAAACACCACGACAATACACATTTTCAAAACAAATGAGAAGACTTAGAGAGATTGATTTGCAAGGAAATAGTGTGTTCTCATGGTCTAACCATCAGAGTGGCTTTCTCATCAGCAAATTAGAAGTATCCTTGGAATTTGTGCATAAAAAAAAAGAAGAAAGAATTAGAGAAGTCCAAAAATCCTTCTGTAGAGGTCATCAAAATTGAAGACAATCAAGAAGATGACAAATGTACTTAGCCAAGAAATTATAACTTAGACTAACTAGTGTTATTGATCAAATTATTAGAAAAAACTTTCATAGTTATGTAAATTTTTATAAGACAGTATGGAAACAATTTAAAACTACCCTAAATTCCCTACCCAATTGTTGTGTGTAGTTGCAATTTACCTGCTAAGTCATGTTGAATTAACTAAGTATTTGTACTTTAATGTATATTAATCGTATTCTTGTATGTAAGCATCATTTATTGTAATTGTATTATCTTCGTTGTTTACTTACATTGTTAAATAATAATGCAATAAAAACATTCCTACATATTGATATTTAAAAATATATTGATTCTAAAAGAGAATTTGTAAGTTTAGACATTTTTCGAGGGGAATTCTAGAAAGTACTACAACAAGAGCAAACCAAAAGTATATTCTCAAATGCTCTATTAACTCTGTCACCAGATAGCCAAATAGAGATATGTTTATATTTTAAGTTGATCAAGCGCTTGTTAGTTTAAAAAATATGTACATGTAATTTTAAGGTTTTTTAAAATGCATTTTTACTGGATTAGCTCCCTTTGTACCTTAGAAAATCAAAGATTTTTCCACACCTTCTCAAGTACTAATGTGAAAAATGACCAGCATGCAAGTAAAAGGTTGCAACATGTGTTAACTTTATTTACCTGTCAGACACAACTTCCGAATGCTGATACTTAAGATTTTACAATTTGTTGAACTTGAAATTGAATTTCATAAGATGTTTGAAAAACCAGACTTAAACTTGAGTATTCAGCATGATGCTGCAATGACCTAAATATGATCTGTAGGAAGAAATGGATGGATTTTACTCTTTAAAGTAAAAGGGATAAGTGTACTATAGGAATTTTGATTAAAAAAAATTACCAAAAAAAATATTGTCTTGGGCAGCCCCCCTTTTTTTAGCCTGATGCTTGCTATTTTTTGTGACCTAAACATCCATTTAACTTGAAATTTTCCATTTGAATTACCTTTATACCATGTTACAATCGGTTTAATTCAAATATTTATTTTTGAATGCTTTTTTTCATGGAAATATGAGACTTTCCTAAATTTTGTTGCTAAAATACAAAAAAAAGGGGAGGGCTATCTGAATGAGCAATAAAATCTATAAAATTAATTTGCAACCGAAATCCCTTTAAATTATTTTGAACCAAAGAAAATGCAAAACACTTCTGAAATTTAGGATAAATTTAAGCGTCTTTTGGGCTGTAGTGTCGGTTTTAGTGTGACTAGATGAAAAGGTCGTATTTTTTATCATTTTATGTGTTTGCCCACACCCTTATTTTCTATATATATCATTATGTTTAATGAAATTATGTGATTTATACTTTATACACATGCTATCTGTTCTATTAAAGTATTTAAACACTCAGAAGTATTATAGTTTTATTTTTATTTGAGAATTCTATGAAATCTCTGCATTTCAGTTAGTGCATGTATAAATGAACTCGAGAAAACCCTAAGTTTCTATCGTTGCCATGGTTACCATTGGTGTAAGGGCTTCAAACTTACATGACTTTCATATGAGGTCTACCTGAACATTTAAGCAAAGTTCCATCAAAATCAAACAACCTTGCATTGAGAGCCATCTGCATGGTTTTCTCATAGATGTCTCTGGTAAATGCATGCCAACTGAAATGATGAATTTGAGAGGCAACGCTCAACTCAGTGATGTGTATTACTACATTTGTTTTTGACTTTTGACATTACTTTTTCCATTCTATAAATTGTTCTTGTCACAACTGTATGTCCATTGCAAATTCCTGAATAAGAATGGGTTTTTTTTATCACTGAAGACCTCAATCGCAAAGAGAGTAACAATACATTCGCATTTTTTTTTTTTATATTTTTCCATTTGTAAATAGAGTATAAATTTGATATTAAACGAAAAAGACAATCGAATTGACAGACCATTAAATGCCTTTTCAGTCTCGTCATTAATTTTGTAATAAATTTCAAAATGTAATCAACTGATTAAAGACCACGTAACTTCATGCTCTACTTCGCAACGTCCTTTTCAAATCTGTAATGATACTGTGGAGCTGATAAATAATGTAATTGCATGCACTGAACAAACTTGATATGTAGAATTAATAAATTGCCTTGTTTAGCAGCTTTTTAGTGGTTTATTGAAATATCCTCAATGATGTATTCAAAATACTAAAAGTGTTATATCAGATCGTTTTTTTTTTTTTTTTTTTTTTTTTTTTTTTTTTTTTTTTTTCTGTTAGTTAATGCTTCCAACTGTTTGGGTTTTGATCAGTAGAAGTTTATTGCTATATCTTCATAAATACATATAAATATCTCAAATGTTTAGGTTTATGTGTTCCGTTGAAGGAAAATATAGAAATGCGCTTTGAAAGCACGAAATATGTAAACTGTTTATATCACTTACTACCACTGAGTCGATAGGAAAGGGCCGGGATCAGAATATCGTAGCTTGGTTGAGTAATATATCATCCTGCGTATTGTTACAATGTGAACTAGCACGGTAAAATCAGCTGCAGTTCACCTCCGGGTTTTGGTGGGGTTCATGTTCCTCATTCTCTTGTCTTAGTAATGTTTTGTTATTGTTGTCCTATTGTCGTTTTTTTTTTTTTTTTTTTTTTTTTGAACATGGTATTGTCTGTTTTTATTTGACTAATGATTATGTAATGCCTCGTTGGTATCTTTTCTCTTTTTTCATCTGTGGAATTTTCTCGTGTATTCGTTTTCATTTTTTTCAAATTTTACTATAATAGGTTTTTCCTGAGGACTTGTACTTGTTTGCACCAAAAACAAATTTTCCTATCATTATGTCCTATTAACATTTAAATTGAAATCGGATAGGTAGAAAATAATTATATTCATAAGACATTAATAAAGTTGAATGGTCCATCAATTCGGATTCACTTCAAACACACTTTTTAAAACATAATGTATATATACAATAAAATATTAAACCGTTAAATGTACCGCGAATAATGTGCAAAACACATGCAGACTAATTGCCAACTTAAACGCTGCCGGATAACCTGTTTTATACGATGCACGATCTAATCATATTATTAATTTAGCATCAAATGAATTTTTAAATTAATGGCTTTTTACATCATGTTTGATGGTGAAAGCGGGTAGTAGAATATGAAAGTTTACTATAAAAGTTCATCGAAGAAAGCAGACTAAAGTTGATAGCTTAAAGTTGACGGCATTTGACTTGATAGCTAAAGACACTGTTATAATGATAATAATAATTCCAAGATTTACTTTTTTGCAGCTTTAATAATAAAACTTTCCTTTAAAGATACCTTGTCCATAAGTCATTTTCTACCATTCGAAATTCAAAGAATTCTACCCGGTCTAGAAATTATATATTATTAAACCGAGCTCACACTGAGTCTAAAATAAGTTTGAAATTTGTGAAAATGAAATTTTCAATATCAATTATGTAGTATCACTGAGTTAATTTTGGAATAGGTTGAAGATGTTAACTGACTTATGAATATAAAATTAAATAAATGTTAAACAATTAATTACTTTTTAGTTTAAAGTTCAAATATGTATCGTTGAATTTAATGAGTCGATAGCTAGTGTTTATGAAACTTTCTTAAACCAGTTGAATGTTGGCCTTATTTTGCTATCGCCGAGATATTTGCACTAGGATTTCTCTTTTTACCCTTATTGTCGTTAGATTTGAACTTTTTGCCTTTTCAAAGACGCTTTATTATGTGCGCAGTTTTTACTTTTTACAAATTGTGACTTGGATGAAGAGTTGTCTCATTGGCGCTCATACCACATTTTTTATATATATTTTTAACGTTACTGAGTAGGAAAGGGGGAATCCCGTGACGATCTAACTATATCTTTAGATTATAAAAACGGAAATGTTCACAGTAATACCACGTCAACTTTCAACAAAATTATCAACATGAAATTTAGATATTCTATAAAAGTTATTTATTCTGCTTCATTACAGACGCACTTTTTAACTATAATCTGTATTCTACCACGATACAATAAAATGGTAGGTTAAAACAAAATTACGTATTGAACCCCAACTACTGCATACTAATTCCAAAATTTAACTCTACCTTTATACAATGTTCATGCAAAATCTTACCGGTGTGTTCAACATAGCATATCAAAGCTATTGGCCGAGAAAAGAATGCAATATTAACAAAATGTTTTTATTTTAAACGAACCGGCAACATAACTTCATTTGTCCCATCATGTTAGATAATGATATTGGATAGTTATGATACTTAAAATATCTTTGAATGACCTTTTTGGCCTATTTATTTCATTATATAACTAATGTTTAAGTGCACTACTTGATTGCTAAGTATTCATGATGGAATTGTATCGCTTTGGTTCTTTGTGCTATTATGACAAAATATTATGGGAGTACATTTTCAACTGTTTATCTATAACAAACTTATAAAAGATACCAGGCTTTTTTTTTTTTTTTTTTTTTGTTTAAGCACATTTAAATCTATCTATATATGCATGTCTTCACTTTAGATTTTATTCCCTCTACATTTTATTCTCTCTTAAGTTCTTTGTTTAACTCCATTATTATGTAAATTAATTTTGATTGCAGCATAATAGGAAAAGACCACATTATTTTTCTTGTGGTCAGAGCTCCACATTTGGTATTAACATATGCTCTTATATATAAGGCATTTACCATGTGCTTTTATTTATATAATGTAATTATTAATTTACTACCTGTTGTGACATCATAATGATTTTGTGATTTTTACAAAATGTTCAGATGGATAAATACTTTAAAATAATGTTATAAAACAAATTTCACTAAAAAATCATCATTAGACTAATGCTTCCTTTATGAGAGTTTTCTCCCCTCTTATATTTTAAATTAGCCGTATGGTGATATAACTCATAAACCATATAGAATAGAGATCTAGGGTATTTTGAGTTAAGGTCCTTGTTTTATGTACTTGAGGTTTGGTTCAAGTTCAAAGTTTGATTTGACGTTCAAGATTTTGACCTTTGCTCTCACTTCACTTATTTGTAAATATCGACAACATATTTTTATCAAATTGTTAGTTTTCTCCACTGTTATATTTAAAATTACGCTTATGGTGATATAACTCATTAACAATATAAAATAAAGACCAGGGTCTTTTGATTTGAGGTCCTTGGTTTATGACCTTGATATTGAGGTCAAGGTCATAGGTAAATTTGAAGTTCTAGATTCAGACCTCTGCTTTAGATTCATATGTATACATGATAATGCCATATGACTTTGAAAATGGCAACTTGGAATGACTTGGATGTACCTTTTGTTTGTACTTATTTAATGTAAAAGTATAAAGAACCATACATATTTTGAATCAGTGTCAAGTTAACTATCAAATAATACCGAAAGTGACATTTTTCAGACAAGAAATAACAAATTATATCCCTTATTTCAAACAAAAATGTATAGAAACCATATATTGTTTGAATCAGCGTACAATAAGCTATTATTTGACACTAGAAATTACATTTTCAACCGGATTTTAATATTTTCATATCAAAATATACGTTTCGGGTGGAAAGACCTTCAATTGTTCTCTGAACAATTGGTTTTTAATTTTGTTTCTTTTTCCACTTTTATTTCTTGCGAGAAGATTTTTTTTCGCACGATGTCGCTTAGATATTTGGTATTTGATATCGAAGAGTTGATATGCTTTTCAAATTGACACTGTTTAACCGAACACTTTTCCTTGTAAGAGTTATCTCCCCAAACACTGTTTTTCTTGTGATCGCTACTCCTTCGACACCGCAAATTTATTTTTTCCAAATTGCTCGTTATATCCTCAGGTTGTCGAAAAAAGTTTTGACTGAAGCGATCCGGAGATTCCATATATGAGTTATTTCCCCTTATGTATTTGATATAATTGAAATGTATTTGTAACTGGTAAACCATAAGTGATAGACACCTTGGGGTCTTTTGATTTGAGATCCAGGGTCTACCAAAATGAAAATGAGATCAAGGTCAAAGATCAAGGTCATGTTCTAAATTTAAGATTTTGGCTAATTATAGCTTCTCCTCAGAAGTCGTTTAAGATAAAGACAAAATATGTTTACTAAATTGTCAGCTGCGACATGTCCTAACATATGTATTTTGGTTAAAGAGTATGTCGACATTTAATAGGATTTTCCTCCCTGCTTATGTTTAAAATTAGCTGTATTGGGATATAACTCATTAATTATATACAGAAGGGACTTATGTTCATTTGATTTTAAGTTCCTAGCTGTATGATCTTGAAATTTAGGTCAAGGTCAAAGGTAAATTTGACATTCTAGATATTAACGTTGGCAATAAATTCATATTTATACGTGATAAAGCTATGGGAACTTTTGCATAAGGTTGGTAGACATATGACATAGAAAGGGTCAGTCGGAAGGGACGTTTGTGAACAGGATGTAGTCATTTCCTGCACTGATTTCATTTAAAAGTACCTAGAACCGTATATTTTTGGATTCAGTGTGAAGTGACTTGTCAGATGGAAATGGAAAAGAAATTTTAAACCGGAAGTTGCAATTTATATTCCTTATTTCAAGCAAAAGTATATGGAAACAACATATTTTTGAAATCAGTGATACTAAAGCTTTCGTATTAGGCCGGAAGTGACATTTTCTAAACCGGAAGTAGCAAATTATCTTTATTATTTCAATCAACAGTACATAGAGACCCTATATTTTTGTAATCAGTATGAAGAAACCTACTATTGACCATCAAAAGTAACTTTGTGTAAACCGCAGGTAGCTTCTTATCAATTATTTAGATATTTAATGTGGAAAGACCATCAATTGTTCTCTGAACAATTGGTTTTTAATCTTATATAATGTCAGTTCCCTGAGGAAAATTTTCGCAATGTTATAAGTGAAGGTTTTTATAATTCAAAGTAAAATTATATCAAAGTAACGGTAAATGATCTACATTTTTTTTCTCTGAAACGAAATTTAGATTGACCTTACTTGAAATTTGCATAACAATATCATTCATACATCGTCGTGCTATTTATAGGTAACCGAAAATATTAAATAAAACTCTTCTTTTAGCTGATTATTTGCAAAAAAGGTTTTCGTATAAACTTATACCATACTATTGCATTATGAAAGACGTGCTACAGGTTGAAGAGCTTTTTTATGAGGGAGAATGTTTTGTATGTCCGTTTTCCAACCTACGTATCTTGTCTTAACATTTACATTGCTAATATTATCGATGTTATTTCAGTGCCATTTTATCGTGAAAACAGGCAGATGAACTTCTTGGTCTGGTTAATATCGTTTAATGGCATGAATTACTTTAATTACAAAAATAGATTTAAAGATGTTTTAAAGCGTAACGAATCAAACATTTATACTTAGAGATGAAGTAAAATAAAATTTTCACAAGCTACAGAAAAAATGAAAGAAAAGGGTCAAGAACAGCGATTTTATTTTGCTGACGTAATAGTTTGAATTGATGTTATATAACTTACACGGTAAACTAAGCATAAAATTGTCAAGGTTTTTGGTGACGGTATATATATGGAACCACTGCATTGCTGTGTCAGGATTTGAATACCACGTGCTACATTGCATATTGATGCCAAGATACAACTTCCGGGGAAACAACTGGTAAGTTTCTAATTCCATTATATTTTACTTTTGGCATTATAACAATTTCCATTGAACATGGTTTCATTCTAGACATGGGGAACATTATTACAAAATTATAATTATCATGCATTCATAAATAAATAAACACGTCAAGACTTGAAAGATTTTGAAGGTAAAATATATAGTTACCGCATTACTGACATTAGTGGGCATACTTTACAAGTTTATTATTATAACTCATGAGATCGTGATCACCACTTCAATTTAATACTTAATTTGGCTTTTACCTCTTTTCATTCGAGCGTCACTACTGAGTCTTTTGAAGAGAAAATGCGCGTTTAGCATACAAAATTATAAGCCTTGTTTTTTTGATAAGTTTTTTGTTTTGCCTGCATATTTTGAATTGTTGCTATCTTATTGAAACTTTTTTTTAAATATCAATCACATTTATACAATTAGAACAATAAAATTATCAATTTAACATGCATATGTAAGCATTCTTCAGTTTGCAATGTTCCCCACATTGTTTAATTTAACAAAAATATCGTAAAGAGTCATTTAATTATGTTATCATAATTTTGCAAGACAAAACATGCAAGATCATAAAGATTACGTTAATCATTTCACGCAAATGAATTTTTTTTTATTAACAACTAGTGCAATATTCATTCTATCGTATTTTGATTTAGAAAAAAACGCACCGAATTATTCAGAATTTGAAGAATTACATATATTCTTTAATTCTTATTTAATAGAATTACTCTTCCTTACATTTCCAAAGTCTCATAAACATAACCCGATCATTTGTTATTAGCTCACATTGTACATGTGGTACTTCGGTCAAAAAAATACATTTCTTTACATATCATATAATTACAATGTAAAAATTGCAAAAGCTCTATACTGCTCAAATACTGCTGAAGATTTCCTCGTTTGATGAATATTATCATAGGTCTTAGAAGATGTTGTACCTATTCAAACAAAAAGGTGGCAGTGCAAAAGAGAGACTGGGTTCCAGTATTCAAAAATTTGGTGTAGTACAATTGCATCTCGGACTCGGTTGTTTGATAGTTGCCTTTGTTTCAATTGGAATAGACAGAAAAAACTTCAACAAGCCATTTGAGAAATACAACGAAGAAGGTAAGATATATGTACATTTCTGTTCTTTTTGTACAGATATATATATATTAATATTGTCCCGAACATTATATCATAAATAGAGTTAACGAGTCTTAATCTGCGAGGGACAATAAACCTCAATATTAGTACAATAACCATTTAATAACATGGTACCAAATATCTCAACAACATTGATGACTTCGTCAAATTCAAGCAGTTCTGATGCCTGGAGTGAAGGGAAATGACCACTTACCCCAAAGCTATCATTCTGATTATTAATCTCTCGTTTCCTTGCGTTTATATTTTGTTTTACTCACTACTTCTTCAGGTCATACTTTACTTTGAGGACATTTTATACAATGCAATATCGTTCTCAAGATGCAATACGATTAACGCATCAGTAATGTTCTGCTCTTACTGGGGATCTAAAAATAATTCAACATGAACATCTCCAAAAGGTGATATCCAATGTTCCTATGTTCAGAGAATCCTAACACATCAATTGAAACCATAACTTGGCCTTAGAAGGATTTCGCTATTATTTTAGGTCATTTTTGATTATATAGCTCTTCAACTGTTTCGGTTTTATACATCCTTGGCTTTCAAATATTCGGCTTTGAGCGAGCCTGATATACTTTAAGTAAATCCAGAACGCATTAAATTTATGACGTATTGTTTTAATTTTTTCAAAATAATTATGGATTCCATTGAGGACTACGCCAGAGCATGGGCTATAGGAGAAAATGTTGAACTGGACCCGCTATCAGAATGGATAAAAGCTATCAGGTGAAAAAATCAAAAATTTGAAAAACTGTGTAAATCATCGACCAAAGTCCGTATTCAGAGACAAAGATGCTGTGAAATGTATATCATCTCTTCACGATAAATATGTTGTTGTTCCTACGGACAAAGCTTCAAATGATATTGTTTTTTTATGTAAATCGTACTACTACGAGTGTCTTATGAAAGAATAAGGAAAAAATGAACACCCAGGTAATCCAAAATACTAAAACATATAATTTTACAAGGATGAGATGTTGGCAAATCATAAGTCCTTCATGGCTTAAATGAACACGACATTGAACAACAAATCTGAGAACTTACCTTGTTCGTGTTGGATACCTAAGCTTCACAAAATTCCGTACAAAAACGGAACATTGCCTGCACATCTGCTGTCCTATAAAGAAATTGTCCTTTAGATTGACAAAATTTCTGTCCACAGTTAAAGAAGGTCTCCAGAAATACTGTGATACTGTTAACTCGTGTAGTAGTATTAACCATATGTGGATTCTAAGAAAACTCTAAAGAACTTCTGGATAATTTTAAATCTCGATCATTCTCTGAAATTGATTCTATCAAACCCTTGATTTTTCAACCCTTTATACCACCTTTCCACATGTTTAATTGAAAAATCGTCTAAAATTAATAATCCTTTTCAATATAAAAAGTATAGCATACGCTATAAATTTATTGCTTTGGGATACCATACAACATATTTTCTTAATAGTGAACAAAAAGGTAAAACATGTTATACCGAGGAACAAGTACTAGTATTCAGTATGCTGGAGTTTCTTATTCACAACATATTTGTTGAATTCGGAGGTGGACTTTTTCAACAAATTGTCGGCATCCCAAGAGAAAGAACATTGCTCCTGTCCTTGTTAAACTTTTCTTATTTTCATATCAGTCGGAGTTCCTTCAGACACTTGTCAAAAACAAGAATATCAAAGAAGCCAGATGATTTAATTTCACATTCAGATATATTGATGATATTTTTTCCATTAACAATCCAAACTTTTCTGATTGGTTTCCATTAATATATACTCTAGAACTACAAATTAAAGAAACAACAGACACGGCTGCCTCATTTTTATTATTCTACCTCAATTTTGACATAACAGGTCATCTCAGTACCAGAATCTATGACAAACGAGTCGATTTTAATTTTGAAATTATAATTTCCCCCACCATAGCAGCAATATACCAACTTTACCTGCATATGGGATATATATTTCCTAATTTATTCGGTATCAAGATGCTTGCAGTTGCTACTCGGAATTGTCACCAGTGTCTGAGCAGAAAGTTTATTAACCAGGAAAATGTCAAAGAACGTCTCGTTCTGTTTCTAAAAAATTCATCGGAAGATACCTATACCTTGTTGATAGATATTCCGTATCAACTTCACAAGAATACATAATGATCTTGATGTATAGATTCTACATACGGACGTTGTTTATCATCTTAATTACGCGTTCTAGTGTTCTTATCCTTTTGGCGTGGCTCGGTATTTATAAATTCCGCCATTGTGTCATTGTGCTATGGTCATTTTTGTATTCTTGTCTTTCATTTTCAGTGTCTACATACCATTTTATTTTTCTTATTGATATTGTTGTTGGATTTTATAGTGATTAAGAATATAACACAATGTTGACTGCTGTACCCAAATTTTTGACATTTTACCTATTATGTCTGTTTTCTTTGCTCATACATTGTTGTCAATATAATGGAATTGTATGCGACTGTCAAACAAATAAAGGCAACAGTAGTATATCGCTGTTCAAAAGTCGTAAATCGATTGAGAGAAAACAAACCCGGGTAACAAACTAATACCTTGTGAGAGGTTTAACTAGCTATAAAACCAGGTTTTATCCACCATTTTCTACATAAAGGAAATGCCTGTACCAAGTCAGGAATATGACAGTTGTTTTCCTTTCCTTTGATGTGTTTGAGCTTTTAGTTTTGCCATTTGTTACGGGACTTTGCGTTTTTCTTAGAGTTTGGTATTTTTGTTATTTTACCTTTTTCATATGAAGGAAGACAAGGAAACTATCGGCAAATAATGCAATTTATTTTTTTCAAGAAATTTTCATAAAAAACTAAATCTACAGCACAAATCAAAAATAACTATGAAAATATTCAGGTGTATATTGTTTGTCAATTTTAGGAATTAATAATGGCACTGCTTTTGACAAAACATATGCTGTTCTTGGTCTAGATGTTGGTGCCGCTGTTTCTGCTGTTTGGGTAAGTGGCTTATTAAATGTTCGAAAACACCAACAGCTTGAAACATGATATTAAGATATGTGATTGGTAATAACATTCAGTGAAAAATTGATACTATTAATCGATAAAATTTGATAATTCAAAGAAAACCGTGTCTTTCTCAAATGATTACATCTTTGTATTTAACGTTAATCATTTGGATTTTAAAACCATACTTTGAAAAATATATCAAATACATATCTGCAACATATGACTTGTTCATTTTAAGTAGATTATTATCCTTTACTTTTGCATAATTTTTTTCGGTCAAGCGTCAAAGACTTAAAGGAATAGAATTCTACCATTATCAAATTTATTATCAAATAAAATTCATAACGTGTTGTTTACATTTTTCACAGCACTAGGTCAATACCTCTGCTTGAGGACTTTAAGTCCCTGATGGTATCATCAGCTCAGTAGTCGGTTCATCTATTTCTTTTTTTTTTTACTTTTGCACCCGTTGAATAGTATTTATTTCATTTTACAAAAATATGCTATTTATTGTGTACAAAAGAAATGTATGTATATTTTCCAAAGGATATTTTGGGGTGTACAATAAATATCAAGAGTAATTACAAAATTTGGTAGATATCATTTAGTCTTTGAATGTTTTGAAGCATCAAAATATCATTGATATCAGCTTCAGGACACACTATCTGATTTTCTTAAAGATGCTTTTATTTGTACTAAAGATTTATATAAAAGAGGGAGCAAGAACTTAGTTTTCTGAACTGTCTATACTCAAGGTCATCGAACTCAAGAAGACAAAACATATTTAAATATTAGTAAATATTCAAATAGACCATTAGTAACGACTTTAAACATACATTAATTTATAGTTTAAGAGGGGAAATAAGCAGATAAACAAATTGATAAATAAATATATCTCAAGCAAGATTTTGATGATAAAAAATATTTTTGTCTGTGTACCAAAATTCCAAATTAGCCAGCATATACTTAAAAAAATGGTAGATATGCAAAACCTTTTTCACTTTTAAATAATAGTATGATTGATAAACGTTTAAATTATAGAACAATATGAAATGAATTTCCCTAATTATGTCATCATCATAACAACACTACGTCCAAGCAATTTCCTTTCATATCGATTTCTTATAATTCCATCTCACTTTCCCGAACTTAAATTGTATGGACTTTTGATTGTCAGCATTTTATTCTAAATAATTTTTGTTCTGCTAGAGTTTTATTTTTATAATTTGATTATATTAGAATAGTAGGTTGCTACATACAACACAGTCTATGATCTGCTATACTTTGATAGCAATTTGATTTTGTACTTGTTATGTTAACATTGCACATGTTACATCTGTTTAACTCCTGTCGAGATCCCTGACTGGCAAAAAATCAACTTTAATTCTTGTATTCATGAAAATACTAACCGTCCGTTCTAAAATCGGTATCATATATATTTAAGAATGTTTATTTTATATTTAGAATTTATTTTACATTTTGAACGTTTGCATTCCCATTACTATTTGTCGGAGTATTTCGAATGAAACGATATGTATTTTATCTTGAGTAATTGATATGGCTTGCTTCAATAATTTGTTCTCTAAAATGATACACAATTTTTATACAGCGAAGCTTCTCTTAAAAACATAAAAAGGATAACAGGAATTCCCAAATACATAATTGGAACTATAGACCAAACAAACCTAAACATGGTCCGTATAGCCTGACTTGCTTGTTACAAGCACAATTTGTAGTGCTCTCTTTGATGATATATCTGAAATTTTGTTTGATCTGTCAGTTACAATTGAACTTATAAAGATACACAATTTAAAATAGCATACAAATTAAGTATAATGTGTTTTACAATCTCAGTGTTGGCAAGCTAGTGATACAGTAGATGAAGTACTTGGACAACTGGCCACTGAGTACATAGGCATAATGTGACATTCTACTTGACATTATTACGATTGTTTTTGTTTGTATTAATGTTTATCAGAATTAAATATAAAGAACCCGAAAACGTCAATAGCAATGGCAATAGAAAAAAGTTAATCAAAGATAGACATCCAATTCTAAAATAAGATGAGACGACAAACGACATTGCACAATTCATAAAACAGAAAACTGAATAAAATAACCAAATTAAAAAAAAATAGAAATAAAATCATATTTACCGGGAGAGTAATAATATCCGGTTCCGATGGTTGCAGTCACTATTGTGCTCATGACCAATTAAATTATATTTGTGATTCGCATTACGAAAGTGCATTCTAAACATCGAAATACAACTAAAATGGTAATATTAAAATAGATGTAATATTCTTATATGATGTCCTACTTTTGCTTTGTTTTCAAAGCTATGTTAAAGTGTTCACAATTAAAATAACAAAGTCAGTCAATTAACATGTCTTATAGTTCAACTTCGAAGTAAATAAGTTCTTATCTTTCTTATAAGAATCGAAATAACTACTTGCTTTATGCTCATTTAAAAATGGGTAGGCATTATATTTTCAAACGTTTTACACCTCTTTGACGCTCGGTATAATATTTTGACAACTGGAATGTCTATCAATGTCAAAATGAGCATAGAGCATGACATGAAAGAATTATTTCTAAATAATAACACGTATTATGAAAATAATAGACACTTTTTATGATAATAATAGCAACAGGATTTAGAATTACTTCATTAAAAACATTGGTAGTTTTATACTTGTCATTAAATAAAATTGAGAATGGAAATGGGGAATGTGTCAAAGAGACACCAATAAAATTGAGAATGGAAATGGGGAATGTATAAAACAGACAACAATCCGACCAAAGAGCATAAAACAGCCCAAGGCCACCAATGGGACTTTCACACAGCGAGAAAATTCTGCACCCGGAAGCGGGCTTCAGCTGGCCCCTAAACAAAAATGTATACTAGTTTAGGGAAAATGGACGTCACATTAAATTAAATGCATATTTACATAAACCAACATAAGCTGGAAGCGTTCTGATAACCTCAATTTTCTTTACATTTGATTTAGCAAACCTTATTAGGCTAGTGATTTAAGTAACTCCTAACAATATTACAATTGTATTTATCATAGGTTGTGATCACAGGAGTAGTACCAGCATGTATGGCAAGGAATACTGAATACAATTTGATTAAAACCGTAAGATATCAATTTTCTTAAAAGTGTAGAATCTTGAAAGATGATAAACATTGGGAGATATTAAACTACAATTTTGTGCATTTCATGTGTGTTTTTTCTTTGGAAAGGGGGATGGGGGTGGGGGGAAGGTGTTGTGGGAGGAGGTAGGAATTTCTGAAAAAAACCTTAACAGATCACATTTGAACTTTTAATCTGTGTTTTACTTCTTCTAGAAAGTAGTGTGTATGGTATTAGGCATCATATCAGCATCATTGTTTGTACCAATCAGTGTTGGAGCAGCGGTCGCAACCTACGTTCTCGTAAGTCATTTTTACTTCATTTAAGCAATAAATGTTTCTGAAAGCTTTATACAACTTATGTTAGGGATAAAGAACTAAACATGTTTACCTGTTTTGTGATATAAATATTTATCTGAACAAACTATAACTTCCCATCATCACACATTCGATTGTTAATGTTTTTGGATATGTAACTAAGAAGTGTTATGTGTTTCTTGTTTTTCTTTCAGCGTGGCAGTCATATAGAATTGGCAGTCATTTTAGGCGTGCTGTCCCTTCTTGAATTTATAGTTGCAATTGTTTCATCGGCATACTGCTGCATGTCACCATGGAGTGCTTGCCAACTTAAGGTATGTATGTTGTGGTAAAAGTCGATTGAACATGTGCAAAGTCATTTCATCACCATAGATCCGTTTCAAATTTGTACTTCTAGTGAATGCGATTCGGAGCCGCATTTATCGTCCATTTTATCCGTTATAAGGAAGGGAATAGAAATGTTCGAATGTTATCTAACAGGCAGAGTTAGTTATAGTTAATCCATTATGAATATAGCAGTTAAGATAATAAAAAAATCAAAATAATCTGAGGGACCTTGTGAGCCGACAGGGTAAGCGTCTCTTGCTTTGCATGTATCGCCTGCCATGCAAACCCACCTTTCATTTGACCGCATTAAAATGTAATTCATTCTGTTTTCCTAATTAAGATTGTATATCTAATATTTTTCAAAAAACTACAATCATGGTGAATTTTCTAACTTCAGTTTATGTTAGGTATGAGCGCTCCTGATGAAAGTAAATCCTGAAAATCGCTTCAGACACAACTTATTCATGTAATTTATAAACTGTTTTTTATATTCATTTTGCCTGAATGGTATATCAACCACACATAATTTGCTCGATACATAACTTGATGAATGTAGTTTTCTTAATAACAACACGATTTTACTTTCTTTTCAGAAGAAAGACAAAGAAAAGAAAAACATTGATAATGGTCACTACGAGAAACAATTGCCCTATGATGAGCTTCCGCCATATACCGCATAATCTTTCGTACTTCAAGCAGACTGGTTGCTGTAGATTAAAATTTTCCTGAGTAACTTTATCGACCTTAGATATTTGCCTTTCACATATCTGTTTGTATATTATGATTTCTATATATAGCACATTTGGATCAAGTATAGGGAAAACGATTGCTTAAATTCAAGACGAAAATAAAGGGCTCATCCATAACTTCACTTATTCAAGTTTTAAATTTTCTTCATATATTTTTAGTATGTGCTTGGCTTTGATAATAAAATTTCATTTCAAAATATCTCTCTGTTCAAAAGGGCCAGATGTAAAAGGCAACAATAGTCCCTAATTGTTAAAATCTCATGAATCAGAAAAGAATGTATCAGAATAAATTTGAAAATCTGTATCAGGACCTTTGTATCGCGTAGCAACCACCACCGCGAACAAATAGAAAACAACTGTCATATTCCTGACTTGGTACAGACATTTTCCGAAGAAAATAGTAGGTTAAACCTGGTTTTATATCTAGCAAAAATTTATTGTAGTTAATTGTATATACAGAATAACAATTAAATATGACAAAGACGCCAACAAAAAGTGTTTGTGTAGTTGATAGTACATACAGTATTTTAAAACTTGTGATCACTTTCCCGATAGGTACATTTAAGTAAAATATAAATGCAAATTGGGGTAAACAAAATGAAAACAACATTATGAAAACTCGTGCGTCCGAGTCGAACATCTGGATCCACATGAACAAGGAAAGCCCAAACACGAAAACAGGATGTACAAATACCTAGCCAGGCCAACAGTCATACGACCATAAATAACATAATAGAACACAGAAATATAAAGGGAAAACAGTCAAATAGAATAATACACAACTTCCGCACTTGAATCTTTAAATCAATACCATCTTGTATTGTTTGTCAAGCAGACACTGAATATTTATCTATCAGGCCTCGGTAATTTCAGATGAAATTTTTGAGAAAAAGGACGAGACGTTCTTTGACCAAACCCTTGCTCACTAATTTTTTTTACTCACACACAGAGAACGTTTTACTGAGTCTAAGAACCAACTGCAAGCTCTTGACTATTGTATTTGAGTTGAATAATCCATACTTCATACGCGGGTGAAGCGGGTCAATTTGAACAAGCAACGCACAAAAAGGTTAATAGTTTCTTTTCGGTTTCGTTCGTTTAACTATTTCGATGCTATATATACCTGACTCAAACAGAAGTTCAATGATTTTATCGTATAAACTATTGCTAAAACTTAAACATATATGCTACAACATTATATTGATGTTGATTAGGAAATGAGAACATCATTACACAAGCTTTTTCATTCACACGGTGAGACTCAATAATCAAGAGATTATAACTAGCTGTGATGTATGCATAAAATTGCAGCAAAGTAAAGTCCAAATCGGGACTATAAATACATTTCCACCGAGTCGACCTATCGATTAAACTAATGTCTAATGGTTAAAAATAAGCAATACTTGTATCGAAAGTGATGTTATGATTTCCGATACATAATGAATACTGCATACACTAATTGATCTCATTTATCTTTAAAATGTGACTAGGTCTATATGTATGTTTTAGCATATAAAATATGTATCTCCCAGTTGATACGATATTCTAGAGCTTGTGTTTCCTATCATTATTTCCTAGATAGAGGATTGATGCTTACAAGGAAGCTATTGAATCTAGGGTTCTAAACGGTAAAGTGGAAGTCGTCCCTTTGACAATTTTAGGGACGACATCACGACCGTTATGAAATACATGTTTCACAGATGACGACGAATATGTTTCAATTATCCTAACCACAATCCCATTCTCTTTTCCTCGAATTTTGTACTTGCATGAGCAATACAACGGGTACCAAATAGGGAGCCGGATCTCTTCAGAGGCACTTGAGACCTACTTTATTTTGATTAGAATTCATATTCGAATTAAGTATAGTGTAAGTTGAAAACGAGTAACTAAGATATTATTAAGGATAATGATGAGAGATGGCTGTTAGAAGTCCCGTAGCAAATTAAATGCATATTCATGTGAAAGAACATGTTATGAACCCTGTGTTTTACTTGACATCACCAGCACACATTATTTTGACTCTCAGCCGACAATCCTTGCTCTTTTATGTTTAATATTGATGCATATAGAAAAGCAGTAAATAATATTTTTTAAGGATTTAATTTGACCTGGCCGAGAATCGATCCTCTCGCACAAGAGGTGTGTACGCTAGCACACCAGTTGATATTATTCGAGAATTATCAAATGATAATAAAACATTAAAGAAGGACGGTGATTGTTCGCTTTTTTGTCAATGAAATATAGTAATTATGGAAAAATGTAAAAAAAAAATCCTTTCGAAATTAAACATCAGAGGATGTTGTTGGTTCTGAGTTAACGCTTTTGTTTGAGATGCATCATTTTTTAATAAATAATGTTTGAAATCGTGATGAGGCAACAAGTAGTTTTTACATCATTTGCACCTAGTCGTGTGGACATTCGTTTATTGGATATGATTCAACATCTTATTGTATCATACTTATGTCGATTTCCATAATTATTGTAAACCGTGTATTACTATATTCAAGAGATGATGCAGTGAAAAAATTGAATGCCTTTCTAAAAACTGGTATGTAGTAACGGCACATTAAAAAATTTCAGTTATCAGTTTAGGTATCGAATCTTGAATAAATGGGAAACTGTGTTTTCCTATTAAAAATTCTAAATACAAATAATCAAAAGAAGATATATTATATTTGATTGAAGAGGGGAACCTGAGTGTTTAAATCATAAAAGCAAATATTTTGTCTGAAACGGCATACAATAGTATAATATGACTGAGACGTGTGACACTAGTGAAAGGAACCACTCACAACTCCTGCGTTCACCCAATCTCTTTTGTAAAGTGGTGTTCATGTTACTAAATCTTAAATTTTCTTTGACTTATGAATTTGAATATCCCTTTGGTATCTTTCGCCTATCCTTAAATCTGACTCAATCTTCAAATTTAATTTCTAACAACATGAACAACGTAATGCATGTAACATCAACGATACAAGTCACGTAAAGGTAA
>JAASAO010000575.1:0-217124 GCA_017311375.1 Mytilus coruscus | reverse complement strand
ATAATGCATTAAGTAATAATTAAGAAACATATAGTTTACAATACATAAGTGTAAGTCTACATTAATTTCATGTCAGCAAGTAATGACTAGCTGTGATCAGCAACTGCATGAATGATTTAACACGGTTATATATTGTTTATTATTTTTGAGGTATTATACTGTTGTTTTTATCAAGCCTTTTGTGCATGTTTTCTATGTTGTTGTGTATTCTTCTATTTACCTTTTCTAAGTCCACTGATCGAGATAAAACTACGAAAATAGGAAAGATTGAGTATTAAAAAACCTACTGTAACCCTTTCATATATCCAAATCCATTAACCTTTCAGTTATGTGTCTTACGTCATAACCCGTATCATGAGGTAAATGTTCTAGGATTTTTGTTTTGTTTTAAGAAATTAATGTTATAAAAATATTAAATAATTTTCATTTATTTAGAAAATACAATACGGCGTAGAGCGTTGCATGATGGAAACGATCTGTTGTTTGAGACTGTATTTTGACCTCTAGATGTCATTTGATTATTTGTATCGTTGGAAAGCTGTCTCATAACGTTAACCATACATCTCATTTAATATATATAAATCAAAGGTTCGTTTAAGTCTATGTCCAAAACACATATAAGCTATGTAGGTGATAGTATAAAAGGGTATCATTTTTTATTTGCACCAGATGCACATTTCGATATTAATGTGTCTTCAGTGATGCTTGATGCTAAAATATATGAAAAGAGATAAGTAATAACAAATTGTCGTCTCAAATCCTCAAAGACTTTTCTGTGTAATACAGGTTGTACTACAATTAACTATGTGATTAGACATCTTTCTGGTCATTTTGATAACATGATTGCAAACGACCAAATGTTAAAGTTCTTTTTATGTATTTGTTTTTGTCTTCGATAGAATATTGCAAGTAACATATGACATGACTGTGTAAACGAACCTTTTTCCCCTGTTCTATTTCTGACGAACATTTCATGGAATCACACTTGCTCACTCTGTTGACAACTTTACCTATAAGGTGAAACCAATTGTATTAAGATACTATTAGAATTTCAAATTATTGCAAACCATCCGAAATTGTTCATATAATCAGATTTTTTATTATGCAATACTTAACATTTTGATATCTCTACTTTTAAGAATAAATTTAAACGTAGTCAATTTTTCTGCATTCTAAAATGAATAATACCAACACCTTCCCAAGTTATGTGCTTTTATATAATTGATCAAGAAAACGGTTATTATGTTGGTAAATTGACTGTAAAGAATGTTTTTTTTTTTCATTAAAGGCTTATTAATTATAAAAAGAAGATGTGGTATGATTGCCAATGAGACAACTGTCCACAAGAGACCAAAATGACACAGAAATTAACAACTATAGGTCACCGTACGGCCTTCAACAATGAGCAAAGCCCATACCGCATAGTCAGCTATAAAGGCCCCGAAATGACAATGTAAAACAATTCAAACGAGAAAACTAACGGCCTTATTTATGTACAAAATGAACGAAAACAAATATGCAACACATAAACAAACGACAACCACTGAATTACAGGCTCCTGACTTGGGACAGGCACATACATACATAATGTGGCGGGGTTAATAAAGGTTAGTAAACGCATACAAATACTATATAACAACCCCATAACAGTATGTACCACATATATATATTAGGTGTTTTATTTCTTATCTTTTTCAGGATAGCTGAGTGTTGGTGGATTGAAGGGTGTTTGCACTCTTTATATGCTTTTTTCTGTTTTCCTATTTAGATATTATTTGAAAATATTGTTGCCCTGATATTGCTCGGCATGAGTATTTAATCATGATTTACAGGAAATATGTTCTTGCTGGAAAAGAAGTTATATCTATTGAACCAATGGTTCTTAATATAAAAATAAAATGTAAGCAACTGAACGTCATCGTTCGGACTTTAGTATTGAGTAAAACCATACCGTACAGTAACCTATTAAGAGCTCCATAAAATAATTTTATTGCAAACACGAAGCCAATTTATGCTTATAAAAAGTAAAATAGCAAAACACCGACCGAGAAAAACTCATCAAACGATGTAAAACGACTGCTGTCACATTCCTGATTTGGTACAGGCATTTTCGTATGTAGATAAATTTGGATAAAACCTAGTTTATAGGAAGCTAAACTTCTCACGTGTAAGCCAAGATAAACGAAAAACAAATAAGACAGACAACAATCTTTTACAATCACTGAATATCAGACTCTGGACTTTGGAGACATTATATTTAATCAAACGATCGCTTAAATTTATTATATAGGCTCTATTTTAAAAGTGTTCCTTTTAATGACCACAGAGCAGTTTTCTTTGTTTAGACCACGAAAAATCGTATTTTGGAAGATCCACATTGATTCCAACGACAAAACATCAAAATAGAAATATTCTAATTGCTTGACATATAGTTCAGACAAAGTTGACCTTAAATGAATTTGGCTATTCTGTTTAGGTCCTCTTTGGTCATACCGCTCTTTAACTGTTTCTGTTTCTTATATATCCTTGGCTTTGAACGTTCCTTATCATGGTACATACAGAAAAGGTTTTTAAGACGCATAAAGTGTTGTTTTGATTTTTATTCCTGGCTCAAATGTTTGATCTTTCTAATGATGTTTTTTCTTCAGAAAAGCTGTTCGCAAGTACGGATTTTAGAGTGTTATTTTCATTTAAATCACAGCAGGTTGATAATCAGATATAGAAATATAGAAAGACAGACAGTCGACATTTCATTTTTAGATAAAACTAAAGATGTCCTTTTTCTATATAATCCACTTTTCCAGTGAGCGTGTTCCTTCCTATAGCAATTACATATTAACATAATTATGAAGCAGTGAAAATCAGATCTACAGCGTATTATTTTTCAATGAAAATAATAAAAGACGGATAGCTGAAATCTAGGATCTTCGACGAACTCGATGATTTCAGACTTCCTATAGCTTCCTCAATAATTAATTTTTAACATACAACCTAACTTTTGCTAGAACCTTGATTGATTGTTCCCGTATGTACAAATAAACTAACAAAGGAACATGTCTGCTCTTGAAATAAAAGTATCAAATAAATTTGCGAAGAAAAACTACTTTAATTATCGCTTTAAACATTGATCGTAACAGTGTCTCATTTTTGATATGTTTGTGACACCTTTATACTTTCGTTGATTCCATATAATTGATACTGACTTTATCCGTCTTCTGCTGGACATGATTAGAATCGATACGAAAAGTATTATTCATTGATTAGATCATTATGAATTTTAAACTTTGAGGAGTCTCTACGTTTTTTCTCTTTTATTGTTACGATCAGAAATCCTATTTATAAATATTAATACCATATTTATCATTGATAAGCAAAGTAACAGGGGTTTGATCCTTACACAAAAACTACGCCAACAGAGTTAAGAGGACGAATGATTGAAATCGACACTACATAAGCTTTCCGGTCATAATGTCAAATTGGTTCACCGATACGATTTGTCGGTTTATCAACTCACTAGCGACATGTTTTCGTGGTCTTAGATCTTTAGAACCCAGTGAAGTCGTCTGATCTGATATTTTACCGACTGTGCCAGTTTTTCAATTGTGACGTTTTGACTTAGTGGGAGTTCGTATGGCGGGTGCCATAAACTTTGAAGATTCGCTACGTGTTTCTTATTCTTACGATCAGAAATCCTATTTATAAATATTTATACCATATTTATCATTTATAAGCAAAATAACGATATATTTTCGTTTACCTGTTTCTCTGTTTTGATGGCCAAATTTAAGAGGATTTGTTATGCACTTTTGATCAACAGTGTAAGCAGCAGTTTGATGTAAACGGAGATTGTGTCTTTTGTCAATAGAAGAGTATACAGGTATCTCAGCACTGTCACTATTTGTATGTACACCATTCTGCACCTCGTCCAAATCATTTCCAATAGCTCTTGCATTGGCTACATAAAATATAATAGAAGATATGTAAAACCATTTTCTAATTTCGTTCACTTCATTATATTCTTATAGTGACTATAGTATTAAACATTTGTAATTTTTATTATGGTCTTTAGTGTTGTTTGTTTTGGTATGATTCTATATATCAATGTCCTTTGCTTTAAATTTGAGTATCAGCGTGTTCAATGGTTCAAGTCTGTTTTTCAACTTCCAATTCCTCAGCATGTAACATACCTTTTTCCCAATCATATGACATATACATATGTCAATTGATACGATCGTGCATGTTCACCTTATATGGACTTCATTAAATGGGATGCGGTCCTTACAAGAAAACTGCTCCAACAGAGTCATAAAAGAACGCTTTAAATTAACGCGACAAAAGTATTACGGACACTATCACGAATTAGTTGAGCAAGACCTTATGTATTTGTCTCAATTCACTGGCACTATATTTTAGAAGTCTTTATTATTTCAATGCGAAAAAGTCATCTCAACTGTAACTTATCCGATTGTGTCCTATTTCAGAATGTGATATTTTAACTGAGTGTAGATCGCATGGCGGGTGATGCATACATAGCAGAGGACGCTTACCCTGTCGACGCAACCAGTCTCGCTTCTTTTTAGATTTCAGAACGTTTAAACCTGCTGCGTTTGTTTGCATCTGTCCTAAATCAGGAACCTGGTGTTCAGTGGTTGTCGTTTGTTTATGTGATTCATAAGTGTTCTCGTTTCTCGTTTTTATATATAGATTAGACCGTTAGTTTTCCTGTTTCAATTGTTTTACACTAATCATTTTGGGACCTTTTATAGTTTGTAGTCTGGTGTGAGCAAAGGCTTCGTGTTGAAGGCCTTACTTGTACCTATAATTGTTTATTTTTTACAAATTGTGACTTGAATGGAAAGTTGTCTCTTTGGCACTCATACCACATCTTCTTATTTCTAGTCATTTGTTTTGATTTGTTATGTTTTAATCGATGCAACTTAAACATCGATTAAAACTACTGTTTTCTAAATTTGTATACTCATTTGTATACTTATAAGGTATAAGGGTCTGTATGCCTTAATTAAATCTGGATTTTCCAAAAAAAAGTTGTGAGACCAGTAAAATCCCGAAACATCATAATTTGAAAAGTAAAAGAATACGCTTATCTTTTTAGAGAAGTCAATCTTCAAACTCGTATTTTCCTATTGTTCGGACTTGCATTACAGAGAATTGTACCAATGGTTTCTGAGTATAATTGTAGGTTTTCATTTAAAAAAGGAATGTTATCATATAAATTACCTTGATTGGTGAATCTGAAAAAGAAATAAATTATTAATTTCCTAACTGGGAAGGAAATATTGTTATCATTTTAATTCCTTTGATTGTTGAATCAAAAAAAGACACAAAACTTAATTTGCCAACTTGAATATTTGAACTCTTTTATATTAAGATGTTTACAACGTATACATTCGGTTTATATAAAGCATGTAAAGCAAAAGAAAGTTTTTTTATTAAATATAAATATATATGTAGATTATTTGTAGTATCCTTTTTAATTTTCTCAAAACCTTCTTTTTGTTTTGTTGTCGCTCTCATCATTACGATGTGATGTTTTATCTATCGATGGATATATATCTAATCTATCTATCTTAGTACCGTAACGTTGTCATCTTTTAAAGTTTTTTGTTTAATTACGCAAACGTGAATCTAAAAACATGCGTTTTTGTTGTAATATTCTCCATACAATAGTAAACCAATGTATTCAGCTTTTGCTCATTCTAAACATGTACATGCGAAGTGAAGGGTCATTGAACTGACCGTTTAAAGAAAATATTAATACAAGATTTACTTTATGTAGAAAAAGACTATGCATCAGACTGCAGTATATTTGAGATAAAACGCAAAACACAAACACGTTATAAAAAGAATTTTATGATATATTTTCTGTCTATTCTTTCACACTCGGGGCAATTTACAGATTGGCATATTGTAATCTTTACATGTAGATGGTTTTTTTATAAAATGCTAAAACAGCGCGCATATAACAGTATTTATTCATATAAAAGCAAATTAGTGATGTTCAATTTTTTTTTTATCTAAACCCCTCTTCTACAGAAAGGCAAGCTGAATAAATATATGTACGTATCGTTTGCTTTGGAAGTATGAAATAACAACGAACCATTCCTTATTAGTCATATGCATGCTAATGAATTTGAATAAAACAGTAATTAATAGATGCAAGTCTATCTTTTTACAAAGAACTCAATTTCAGCTCTGATTTTCAATATTATCTATATCTTATTTTTAATTTTTGGTTAAAATTAGAAAGGGTTAATAACAAGTTGGAGACAAGAGACAATAATAAGATTGCAGTAGTCTTTGCAAACATTGTACAAGCAAGTCTACCTTGTGTCTGTGGATTGCTTTATTTTCCCTATTTTACACTACACTCACACATACATAATATATAAAAGCTATTCTACCACAGATGTATGTAGTTGACCAAAGTGATTACTTATATTTTGATGTTTTTGTTAATTCTTGAGAAAATTAAACCCATTAATTATATTTTTTGACTTATTCATATTGAGGCTTTGGCTTAGTTTTCAGACATTAGTTTGGTCTTTTATTGATTTTTGGATGCTTTGTGGTTGTGTATTTACTACCTCATTGACATATACTAATTATATTGTTTATTCATATTATTTTCTAAGGCCGAGTTTGGGTTTGGTAAACCTGTTGTATAAAAACTAATTCAAATTTTTACACTGCTAAAATTCTGAATAGGTTGATACGTGTTAAGAAACATTTGATCATGAAAAAGTTTATTCTTGATTACATAAGCTGTATTTGACAAAATCTTTCAGAATTATAGGTCCTCAATGCTCTTTAACTTCATTCTCTATTAAGCCTTGTTAACTCGTTTGATTCGAGCGTGAAAAGCGCGTCTGACGTACGAAATGTTGATCCTGCATGGAACTGCAGTAGAATATGTACCGTTAATATCATAACATTAGAGTGAACAAAAGAATGTTAGTAAATAATGTTATATTTTTTATATTTATCTGTTTGGACCAAATGAAGCGTAAACAATAGTATTACATGATAATTGTTTATTTAACAATGAAATAAAAACAATGCTACAAAACGTTGTTTCAAGTAAGTCAATTGACCTTTTGAGAGATACTATGCATGTAACTAATCAACAATATCTTCTTTATATCTTATTTGCTAGAAAATATAATAAATGATTTTTTCAAGATTGTCTTTGTACGAGCTTTTGTTTAATTGTTCTATTTCGACACGTCTATGCAGCTGAAATATGTCTAATCTTAAAGTGATAAATGATGGGTTTATCAGTTCATTTCAAATCAATGCAAAATTATATATGGTAAATTCCACATTAAATCATCGTACGAAAATTCCTATTAAACTACATTGAACTTACCTCTTCTGAAATACGCAGCAATTATAAGCAAACACAGAAAAACGGCTAATAAACTAACAATGGCGGAAAAGTCCGTTTCTGAAACACTCTCATCTGTTTTCAAGAAATAGAAAAACGAAACCCATTTCAATTCAAATTATTATAAAGTAGAGATTATATGTAGAAATTATTTTTGCATTATGGTATATTTCATGTTACAATACTAAAAAAAGCACGGCCGTCACTAACAAAAACATATCACAATACATTGTTTTACATAAATTAGTATTAAGTTTGTTAATGGTGATACAAGACAAATTCGTATAACAGTTTTGTTCATTTTGCTATTTAAGTCGAAATATTTCACTGCAGATTGTGGTCTGTCTTGTCGAATTAAATGATTTAAATGAAATTGAAAATATTGAATTGGTTTGTTCTGAAATACATTTACTGCATTACTGCATTACCTGTTTGGATTATGATTTCTTCTGTTCTATTACTATCATCGATCATGTTTCTTGCAAACATTCGAATAAGGTATTTAGTTGCAGGTTGTAATCCGCCAATAACTGTCGAGTTCGATGAATTCGTTGTTTGATTGTTCCAGTATATGTCTCCTATTTCTTGATATTCAACAATAAACCATTGGAAATAGCCACCATCAAATCCTGGTTTCCACAAAACAGAGATCTGGGTTTGTTTTGCTACTGTTCGAAGAATCATGGGCATGAATGGAGCGCCTACAGAAAATTGGAATTAATGTTACTTTGTTTCGTATCAATTATTTTGAAATACGATCTTGATATAGTTAATTTGAAATTTTAACTAGAACAATATAGAAAAGTCATACTCTTTATATGTGTACTTACGTACAATGGACTACTTTATGATCACTACAAACTGCTCAGAGTCTGAAAGACCATATTTTGTGCTCGACCAGTAAAGTCGAGCACAGATTTTACTTTGTAAGACTCGACAAAATCTCGACAGTACTTAACTGTACTTAACTGTACTCGACTTTTGTCTCGACTTTACTTAATAAGTCTGATTCAGTCTCAACAAATGCTGGACCAGTCTCGACCTGTCTCGACCTGTCTCGACCAGTCTTGGCTTAGTCTCGACCTGACTCGACCAGTCTTCACCTTTAAATTTAGTCTAAACTGGTCTGAATCATCATATCTTACTTAATTTTATATTGATCTTACAAAATTCCAGGTTATCTGGTAGTTTTAATCATTGCTGTTAAATTAAAGGATTTAATTAATAGGTAAAAAGCTAGAATTTTCAGTTTTGATTAAATTCAGATAGTCACCCTTAAAAATTTCTCTAACTTTTTCAAATCAACTTGGATTTTCATAAAACTTGACAGCTATCTCAATTAAACATTAAACACAGAATGCCAGGTTATTTGGTAGTTTGATTTATTGCTGTCAAATTCAAGGATTTAATTAATAGGTAAAAAGATAGAATTTACAGTTTGGACTAAATTCAGACAGTCACCTTCAATTTTTTTTAACTTTTCCAAATTAATTTGGATTTTCATAAAACTATAGATTTATCTTAATTATATATTGATCTTACAGAATACCAGGTTGTTTGGTCTTTTGGAGTATTGCTGTAAAATTTATAGGTAGAAAAAAAGCTAGAATTTTCAGAGCAGACTAAATTCAGATAGTCACCTTTAAAATTTTTATAACTATTCCAAATCAGCTTGGATTTCATAAAACTTTACAGCTATCTCAATTAAATATTGATCTTACAGAATGCTTTAAAATAAATCAAATTTCCAATTAACCTGGTGTTTTTAAGATTAATATATAACGGAGATAGCTGGAGGTTTTGATGAAAATCCAAGTTGATTTGAAAAAGTTATAGAAATTGTTAAAGATGACTATTTGAATTAAGTCCGAACTGAAAATTGAAGCTTTTACCTACAAATTAAATCATAGAATTTGAAAGAAATAAACCAAACTACCAAACAACCTAGCATTCTGTAAGATCAATATATAATTCAGATAGCTGTAAAGTTTGATGAAAATCCAAGTAGATTTTGAATAGTTATAAAAAACAAAGGTGACTATCTGAATTTGACCTATCAATTAAATCCTTAAATTTGACAGCAATACCCCAAAAGACCTAAAACCTGGCATTCTGTAAGATCAATATATAATTGAGATATATAACTCTATAGTTTTATGAAAATTCAAGTTGATTTGAAAAGTTATAGAAATAATTAAAGGTAACTATCTGAATTTAAACAAAACTGAAAATTCTAGCTTTTTACCTATTGATTAAATCCTTTAATTTGACAGCAATGAATCAAACTACCAAATAACTTGGAATTTTGTAAGATCAATATATAATTGAGTTAGATGGGCTGATTCAGATCAGTTTAGACTGATTTAAAGGTCAAGACTGGTTGAGACAGGTTGAGACTGGTCGAGACAGGTCGAGACAGGTCGAGACTGAGTCAAGACTGGTCGAGACTTAGTCAAGACTGGTCGAGACAGGACGAGACTGGTCGAGCATTTGTCAAGACCATTTCAGACTATACCAAGATTATCAAGTACTGAAAAGTCGAGACCAATTTCGAGTACAGTTAAGTACTGTCGAGATTACGTCGAGTCTTATTAATTAAAATCTGTGCTCGACTTTACTGGTCGAGCACAAAATATGGTCTTTTCAGATTCTGAGCTGTTTGTAGTGGATGAGTTGTAAAGTTCTTTAACTCAATTCACGTGACTTGCAAAATGACACAATAAATAACGAAAGAATAAAAATTCAAAAGTGAAAAATACTTAGTTTGTTTGATTTATGTACTCGTATATCATGTATATATAAATTTTGTTATTAGAATTTAAAGTTTAAACGTACTTGCAAAAACAAGTTTTATTGTATGGTTTGAGCATTCAATTGCATTCTTGACAAATAATTTATACGAATTGAAATCATCTAAACTGTCTATTTGTATCTGTAAAGCTATGATGCTTCCTTTCACCGAAACATTTTTACCATATATATTATCCGTTAATTTCATATTTCTGTAAACGGATTCAGTGTAATCTGTGAATCTGCTTCCATTCTTATAAACGTCGTAACTGTTATATTCAGGAACACTCACAAACTTTATCTTAATCTTTGCAGTTTTGAGATAAACTCCATATTGAGTGTTTTCAGTAGAGCTGACAAAATAAGGTTTACCTAAAATAAGTTGTTATTATAGAACATAAATTATTATAGAGACTAAACAAAGCGCAATTTTCAACTTTAAGGACATTACATATTACTACTTTGTATTATCATTTGCAATACATATTGTAAAAATTATGAAAATGAACCAAAACTGACGTTACAACATGCATCATTAAATGGTCATACCTTCATAGTTTCATAGTCAGTAATGCCAAAAGAAGTCAGTTTGTATTAAAATTAATATCATAAATAATTATATGGGACATTTGAAACAGTTTATCATGATTAAAAAACAGTTAAATCTTAGAGCCAATTGTGAACCTACAATGTATAATTTTCCTTGTAAACAATATCTAATGTCGTGATAAAGACAATGGAAATTCTTAAGAGGTTAAACCAACTTGGACAACAACACTTATTTTTCAGATTTATAGCTTTTATCAGACCAGATAAAAATACCTTTGTTTACAATTATTTTACTCTTAGTCCTTGCATATCAATATGATGTGCGACCATAACATAGAGATTCACAGACTATTGCTTGGCGTTGTTTTCAAATATTTTCTAGTCATGTGATTGTTGTTCAAAAATATGGTTAATTATGTTTGACATTGACAAGTAATTTGTTGACCTTTAAATAATTGTTATTCAGTTCAGTTAAAAAAATTATAAACATAAATCTCATGGTCTGTTGTATAACATATCCATCCTGTCTAAATCTTTTAGACCATGATTCACCCTGGATTTGACTTTTGCAAAATTTACAATCCTGTTTTTTATTACGAATTTCTTCTTTGCAATTAAAAAAAAACACAAAATGGTTGTTTCTAACGAAGAAATTGTTGTTTTCACAATAAAGATGATCTTTTACCACATGTATATATAAGTAAAATAGACTCACTATTCAAATTTAAATTATACTTTCGCATTACAAACATTCCATCAGTTGATGATATGTTATTCGAAGCTCGACAAATGTATATTCCTCTATCACGGTGATGATTTTTCCAGTCACGTTTGTAGGAAAAGTTAAAGTTGCGGTTTTACCCTCCTTCATTGTCGCCAAAACCTTATATGATCGTTGTATTCCGTTGTATGTTCCCAGTCCTTAAACATGTATCTATCGGGCACACCATTGGGAATACACTTCATTTCTCTTTCGTTTGGAGAATATCGAATATCGATTGTGGGAGCATCTGGAAATTCAACAAATTCATTTATGTTTATTTGTACAAGAGAATGAAACATTTCGTAAAATCTATGAAGACAGCAACACAGGATTTAGCAGATTAAAGAACATTCTTATTGATTTAAAATAGTCGGAATGGGATTTAAAAGCTTATAAACTTAATATACGATTTGCATATATACTCATAGTTAAATGTCATCTTTTCCTTTGTTTACACTTCGAAAAACCATACCACTGAAACTACTTTCGTAACCAATGTTAACACTATATCGATTTCACTGTGATATATATTTATTCGCGATACAAATGAATTGAATTCTGGAGTTACAAAAAAGTTAACATTGAAAGATAAATAGCAAATGTTTTGATCGGGAATTATAAGGCTTGAGCATATTTCTTAGAGTCAATAGGAGTGTAAACTGGGATGCTGACCCACAAACATTTCTTATTTTTAGTTGATTGTAATCGGTCTCTGACTTGATCTATTGCCTTTTAGAAACCAATGATTATTTAAAATAAAATGATCCTGAAAATCTAGACTAAGTTTTTGCTTTTCAGGGGTGATGTGAACGGTTGCATTTATTATCCCGTAGATGTGTGTTACAAATAAAGTAAGGCACACATGCGCATATATGACTTTGACCCATTGTACTTGGATCCCGCTACTTTAACTTTGAACAGACTTGTGTGTTTATATATAAGATGAAAGTGACAGTTAATGAAGTAAATATAATAATTTGTTTCCTAAAGATATGCAGTAAATGATTGAAGAAGATTAATAAAAAACGCAAAGAAAGTGGAAAAGGCAAGGAATGTAAACGATTTAAAACAGCTTGAACAACAAAGAAATTATTCAGATAAATTTTGAAAAGTGACACTTTCTCGATATTCTTTGTCGTTTTTGTCTTTCTCAAATTATGTGATGTAAAAACATATCATTTGTGATTGAAAAAAAAAATCATATTCGTATACAAAAATAATAATTATATAAAACTTTCAAATACCAAATTTTAAATGCATCACTTACACTGCACAACAACTTTTGCATTGTCTTCATAAACACCGGCTTTTGTGTCAACCCTGCATGTGTATAGGCCTGCATCTGTCCGGTTAACATTTTTGAAATTTAATTCATCATTTTGAGTGATAATTGTGTTTGTAGGTTGTCTTTTCCAAACAGTAGTTGCGTCTGGATCGTTCCCATCGTTGATGCAAATCAGTTGCGCTTCCACACCTTCTTTCACAGTTAACGTTTGATTGGGGCTGAAGGTTATCTTTGGAATATCTGAAAGAATAATAACGACCAGTTTTATTATTACTTATATTATCATTAATAACAATTTTGATAATAACAATGATAAAAACAATGTCATTGAATAATAATTGCTTTTATTGATTTGTAATATAATTGTGTAAGCTTTTAGCAAACAATTATTTAAGACAAAAAGGCTTCAGCTGGTGTATGAATGTCAGTAGAATGCTTACTTTGTTCAGTTCTTCAAAAACACTAAAGCAGAGGACTTCAAAGTAAGATTTACAAAAGGTGTTTGTATCAAAGATGGTAATGGTAGCCTATACACGGAAAAATATAGTATTCTTTTGTTTTACCAAAAAACACAACAGTGAAGTAAGATAAAGATGTAGGACCAATATCCTCTAAACTTATTTCATATAAAGGCCATTTTCTTACAATTTATTCATATTTACTTACAAATCACAGCTCTATGTGTGTACGATAAGTTTCAATCAATATAAGGCCTGTTTCTACATAAACAACTAACAAGTAAACGCCCAAAGATACCTCAAAATCGCAATTTGATAGATTTTAGCAAATTCTGAATATTCAACAAAAGGTATCATGAGGACGAACTTAACAAAACCAAAGTTCAGTTGAAAATAAAGCTGTATAATTATTAATATAAAAATAAGAACAGGTGGTATGATTGCCAATGAGACAACTCTCCACAAGAGACCAAATGACATAGAAGTTAAAACTATAGGTCACTGTACGGCCTTCAACAATGAGCAAAACCCATACCGCATAGTCAGAAATAAAAGGCCCCGAAATGACAAATGTAAAACAATTCAAACGAGAAAACTAACCGCCTGTCTTGTTGGATACAAATTATATCGTTTTTGTTAGAAAGGCCCTTCAATCCTTAATTGTATCAAAACGCTTCCAACAACAACATGTAACCGCGGAATGATGATTTGATCCTGTTTGATAAAATGGTCTTTCGATAAATATTGGTGTCACTATAAGTGTTGCAGTCGTTACAATTCCTTTTTCAGCAATTAAACTTTTAGAAAGTACACTAATTGGACATGCACTGAAACTTTAATTAAAGTAATCAGTTTTACGCTTCCTTAAATTATGTCTGTTTTGTGCTTGTGTTTAAGTTTCAACGAAACGCCATTTGATAAATATTTGTAGCAATTCCTGCAGATATTTATACTATATATTTCTTGAAACAATTTTGTTTTTTATACCTTGACTCATCAGATCTACACAAAGCATAAAAACAACTACCAAAAAGACACGAAGTGTCGATCTTAGAGTACTTGCAGTTACTAAAATTAGTTCTTATCCAATTGCAAGTAATAAATAAATCAAATTTTCCCTGACTAAAACATAATTTCGCTTTGTTTAATTTGAAGCGAGACTAAAATGTTACGTTCTCTTATTTTAATGAAACTATGAATAGGTTTAAAAAGATCGTGTCATCCTGAACTGTTTGTGTGTTTTGCAAGAAATTAATTCTAAAGTACAGCCATTAATATATTAGTGTACGAGAATATGGTTTCATATCAGCAGGTTAAGAACGTCGAGTTTTCCATGATATAGTGGAGTTTGCTATCGTTTTGTGTTTGTGTTTGTGACCGAGATTAAAAATCGGTGAGTTTTTAGAAATAAAAAAGCGATAGTTTTAATCTACCACAAGTTTATGTGTCTATCTAATCTTTTCAGCTGTTTATACCTTAATGTTTTTTTTTTGGTGTTATTTTGAATACTTTGGTGTTGATGGCAAGTTTTGTTTTGGTATCAGTAAAGAGTCATTTCAATATTCATCTGCGGTTGACAATGATTCCTTTGGGAACTTGAGCCTTCATGGAATAATTCAGCGTAACAAACTGTCTCGTGTTATTCTCTCAAAACAAGCAAATGAAGGAGGCTTGCTTTTCAATAGCATGTTTTATAAATTTAGTGATGGGCAGATTTATTTTCACATCTGCCTCTACTTTTCTATTATCTTATAACCTCTATAGATATTTAATTGTTTTCTTATTATGATTTTAGTGTAGCTTACTATGCATATAGTTTGTTCTTATGTTACATCACTGTCCCAGGTTAGGGGAGGTTGGCTCCTTCAAACGTGTATAACCCCGCCACATTCAGTATGTGCATGTCCCAAGTCAGATGCCTGTAATTCAGTGGTTGTCGTTTGTTGCTGTGTAACATATTTGTTTTTCGTTCATTATTTTGTACATAAATAAGGCCGTTAGTTTTCTCGTTTGAATTGTTTTACATTTGTCATATCGGAACCTTTATAGCTGACTATGCGTTATGGGCTTTGCTCATTGTTGTAGGCCGTACGGTGACCTATAGTTGTTAATTTCTATGTCATTTGGTCTCTTGTGGAGAGTTGTCTCATTGGCAATAATACCCCATCTTCTTATTTTTATATGTTCAGGTTTATGCAAATATATATCTGTATGATTATTATGCCGTTAAAAGTGTAAATTATTATTCAAACAAACAAACTTACAAAAACTTCAAGAAGGACTGATGATTCCAATATGCTCTCGCCTTCAATGTTAAAAGCTTCACATTTGAATATCTTTCCATTGTCAGATCTTTGTGGTAACAATCTGTTACTAACAAAACTTGGTCCATTTCTTGCAACAACAACTCCGTCCGTAGACCAAGTTATATTGCCGCCAGGTTGTCCACTGGTTACCCTACATTCTAAATTATGTTCTTTACCTTCAACTGCAGTAATTGTTTGACCTGTCGCATTTACTATAACTAAGTCCGAGGGATTTCCTTGATAAAACAAGAAAAATAGAAAAACGGTTTATAAGTTTCTGTTGTCTTCACGGTTATACATTCAGTAAAGTCATTTTGTAAATTCAGAAATAAGAAGATTTTACATATCATCGTTTAAATATTTGAAAGGCCCCTGACGATTGTAACACGGTTTTGTAAAGCAAATAAGAATGATAAAATGCTTGTCATGGATCTCTTAGATCTTAGACTATAATTTGCTATGTAGAAAATTACTTACAAAATGTAGATATTCAATAAAGGAATGCAACATTTTTAAACACTTGAAAGTGCCAAATCTACACTTTTCTTCTAAAAATACAAAGTTAATTTTCAAGTGGCAGTCCGAATTTCGTGCTTTTCAGCCTGATTGACCTACCGTCCAGACCCTACCTATTGTATTAACTTTTAAATAGTTTTCGTGCTGAATTTGCCCGAAATGTTTGCCACTGGACGTTAAGCAAGCAACATACAACCACAAAAAGGCATACAGGCAACATATAAGCGGTAAATAACGTGGTTTTTCGCTATAAAATGAGATATGTTGAATATCAAAAGCGATATATATTTTTGTTTTATTCAAACATTCTTCGTTTAATAGCGGGATCTTTTTCACATTGTACTTTTAAGTTAAAAATGCAATATACTTGCAGATATTTCGAACTTCTGCATGAACATGAATAAAAATAAACATAGCTGGAATAATATGAACTCTTTTCTAGTGAATATTATTCAATAGATACTGCATGTATATATATATAGCTGTGGAACCGTAGCTCATAGGTCCTTATGATATTTTTTGACAATTTGCGGACCATAGCATAAGGATCTATGAGCTACTTTTTCGCAGCTAGTATATATAATGCCTTTCAAAACTTCGTTTTGCACATATGACCAGATGATAAATATGGAGTTGCGACAAAACATAAATTATTGAATTGAAATGTACTCTTAAGGATGTTCGCTCCGCTTGTTTCTGGTTTTTACCAGATATTCGGAATCCTCTGGTTTTATGTAGCGCCATTAAAATTTTTGCCCGCTAACCCTTCTTTTCTATTCATAATTTTATTACATATAGTTTAAAAGCAATATTTGAAAATCTCATCAAATCCTTGTTATTTTTCATAGTTTTTGAAAGAAAAAGGTGCCAATGTAAAATATGTGAAAAGCTAGAGAGAATCATTTCCCGCCAAATTTTCAATAGCTGATATCTTGAAAACAAGCACACGGACCCTTATTTTTTATAGTTTTTAGTTCCTTTATTTATATGCTATCAATTAATAACAGTATTATAAAAGCTTGTTTTTTGAAACAGAGTAGCGAACATCCTTAAAAGATAATTAAAATTTTGAAGATTCTTCATATGTTATTATAATGTAATCGTGGTCTTAGGCAATTTATAATTTCATTTGTGTAATTGTATTAATCTGTGTACTGATTAATCCACACTCAGATTTGTATGTTATGTGTTGCTATTTATAAGTACTTATATACATTTTTATATATATAATCAAATCAAAATTCATAATTCGCAAAGACTACATTTCACAGCAAATAATTAATGTTCGTTAAAATAATTTCACTTTATTGCTTTCATGCAATGAAATATATCAATGAATAAATAATTGATATATGATAATAAGGGCTTTCATTTTAAAACTTACTTTTAATTATTAAGTTAAATTCTCTTGTATCAAAAGTATCACTACATCTGAATTTTCCACTTTTGTCTTTGGTGAAACGGTGGATGAGTAAAATAGACTTTTATCTCTTGCAGTTACATTAATTTCCACTTGTGTGGAAAATTCGTTTGAAACGTCCGTCCCTGCAGCGTATAATTTATAATTCGATGGTCCGAGCCAAGTAATATCCCGAGTAGTATTGACAATAGGACAAACGAGTTCGACTGTAGATCCTAAACTCTTGTAAGTACTTTCCTGGGTTACTACTAAATCTGTAATATAATCCATGTGAATAATTGTCTAGTTAGTAGTTAAGAAATGTCATCGTCATTTAATTTTACTTTGCATTATCGTGTCCATATTTACATGTAGCTTTTCATGTTGAAGACGTAATCACAAAGAGACTTATAACCCAGTCCGTGACAGATATAGAATGTAACTCTTGAAGAAAACAATATTTCCTGGATTTAATTAAATGCATATTGACCAGGTTAATCCATCAGTTCATTAACCCTTTCGGTTTGTACCCTATAATTCGGTGGATTATATTTGCGTTCATTACCATGATTACCATTCCATTTCATTTTACAAGTAAAGTTATGAAATTAATATCATGATGAATATGGTGTTATATCATATTTTTGATATATTCAATATAATAGATTAACTTGTTCTATCACAACTAATAAGTTATTTGCATGTTCATTTGTACTTAAGTGCTCAAATAAACAGCATTCTTCGTCATTTGTTCTCTGGTGTAGAGTTGTCTTCATTGGCAATCATACCACAATTTCCTATTTTATATTCAGGAAATGACTTTGTTTATTTTCCCGTTTTACATGAAACTGAAAATATTCATTGTGATTTACATATTTGACCTAAAATTACCATTTCAAGCATATTTTTTTATCAAATATATATTAACAACAACTTTTCCCATCAAGATATTTTACACTCATTAACAGCTTAGTAAAATACAATTGGTAGCAAAATGTCTTTTGGGTAAAAAATATCTAAATCATATCTAAATATTAATGGTAATATATCAAAATGAGGCTATTTGGCAGTTTTGCTGTTTCGCACTAACTGTAAGAATTTTGAAACTCTAATGCCAATCTTTAAGACAAATTTCAAAAATATAATTACTGATGTCCGACAAACTAAATTAAATGTCTGATTAACATTTGAAGGATGTTATTTGGTAGACTTATGATACTCTTTGATTTTCGAATGCATGTGCAAACAAAAGTGTCCATGATTTATCATACCTACTACTTTGATTGTATGTTTTGTTTGTTTGTTTGATTAACAAGGAAGATGACACTTTTCACGGTTTGCTTTTCAAATGTTCATTGATTTTGCGTACTTTAACTTATATCCGATGATATATATCTGTAACCCTTCTTTTCACACTAGTGTACCGTTGAAGGAATTTTAAGACATCTTGTTTCTATAACATTCTTTGACGTACATGTGTGGTTAAGGGCTCAAATTAATACTCAGAATACCAGCAATGTGGGTCAACGTACGCATTTCTATCATTTACTGTTTAATGTTGATTTACCTCCATTGACAAGTATATTTTCTGTAAAAACAGAATATTTTCACAGAATATTGTTTAGTATGCTATTTATGTTCGGAAAATATGATTAATTTCATTAACTGAGTGAATATGTGATTCATTGTGTACCAACGCAAATCATCATATACTCGAAATGCACTCAAAATGCGTATTCATTTCTTACGAAATTAATTGAAAAGAGACAAAACACCAAAATGTCCTAATTTTTTAGCGAGGTTGCAATAGATGTTTCTAAACGTTGATCCTTACGTGCTTTCGTATGGTAATGTTGAAAACACTTTTGTTATAATAAAGAAAACACATACGTCAATAAAAATGGCAGACTAAGGTATCATCATATCCTCCTATATTTGAGTCAAATCATGGAATGGGCAAAAATATATATCATCTCAAGACTTAATTTCTATGAGAAAACAAGAACACTGTGCGGGACAAATTTTGCCATTCCAGAATTGGTAAATCTGACATTGTTGTTTTACAAGATAATTTCCATATGTCCCAACATGTCACTGTTGTCACTAAAGCTGATTAAAAGTATATTTCTCGTGGAAAATTTAAAAATTCCGATGGGAATATTAAAGTTTCCATCGAAAAAGTACTTTTCCCATGGAATTTTAAAGTTCCCATCGGAACTACAATTTCCATGGGAACATTGAAATAATTTGTTCCCATGGAAATTCTAAATTTCAAAGGAACTCATTTTCTTCCCATGGGAACATGTTTTCCCTTGGGAACATTTCTTCTTCCCATGGGAACATATATTTTCCCATGGGAACATTTATTTTCCTTTATTTTTTCGGAATTTGTAAAGAGCTATGAAATAGCGAAACGAACTGACGGGTACTAATAACCGGGAGCAGTATATAACATTTTAATTTGTTAAAAAAAAAAGGAAATTACACTAAATTAAAGGTATTTCTATCGTTCTTTTACATTCAAAAGTCTTTTATTGTCATTACATGATTAATAGAAACACGCTGATTGTATTGTATCGTCGTTTATAATTGTTTGGTTACTATTTAATGTCCAGCGACTAATTTTCCAATTTAAATCTTTCATTTTTTCTTTCGATTAATATCATCCTGCATTTCATGTAATATTGTTCGCTGAACTGCCAACGATCAGAGCCATGCCTGTGTATTTCGGAATTTAATTTATAGATAAAAATTAATAAATCTGTTTGAATTTATATACATGGGAAATCACGAATCGTGTTTAAGGTCGTTTTCTAGCTATAATCCTTGAATTTATGAAATTGACATTATAATTATTATTAATATACTTATTCTTTTTCATCTACGTAACTCGATATGCGTGTTTTTCGCCACTAGAAAGATGTGCACTGATTTTTTAAAGTTTATTTCATTCATTCGGTCAAATTTCCTAATTCAATTTGTTACTCGTCTACAAAAAATCTTTTATTTTGTTTCATTTTTCGCAAACACCTTTGAAAGTCTTGTTAGATTTGTCTTTTATGATCTCTCAGGTAAATATAAAAAGAATCCAGAGTTTTGCATTTACAAGTCAGTACGGGTAAGAATTAAATACTTTATGGAAAACTTATTTCCTAAATGGTATCAGAGACATATAATACAAGAGATTCGCAACTCAGCGAACTAACGTAATTTCTCGCGGCCACTAGGAAATCCTCGCGAGATCTCCTTTGATAATTAAAAGTATTAAAAGTACTCAAGTAATGATGAATGTTCTAACATAACATCATAAACTGTTATGAAACAGATCAGCTTTCAGTGTTAAGATTATCATAATCAAATTATATAATTATATAATTTGGGTTCATATCTAATTATTTTACTTTATTTGTTTATAACTCTGATTTAAGTTTTATATTATTGATATAAAATAATTAACGGTAATAAATGTTGATTCACGTTTTATTTGAAAGTTTCATAATGGGCTTCTGTTGTATATACACCTGTCCCAGAGACATAATTTCAGTGTGACATGTATATTAAGTATGAATTATTCAATGACCAGGTAAATTACAACATGTTATAATGACACCTTGTACACAAGAAGTTGTTACACTCAGGAGCTAGACTCTTTCAAAAGTGAAATTCACAAAATGTAAAATTAAATAATGTATCTAAAACCTAATTTTAATTTATTTGTTTATTGATCGTTAATCATGATCGACTTTGTCACATATTCTTGACATTTATAAATCATTAAAATTTGATTTATTATTGAGTTGTTTTTAATGATTGTCGGTAAATGTATGATTTCTAAGTGTGTTTTTGACATTTTCATTATGGGCTTGCATTGAGTTTTTTTTTATGATTGTCGGTAAATTGATGGTTTCTACATGTTCTAAGTGTGTTTTAGGACTAATATTTAATAGAAAATTACAATTAATTTTCTCATTTGAACAAAGCTTCATTCATGTGCACGCAATATGGCAAAGTCCGATTTTATTTCGTGGGATGGCGATCTTAATAGTTACGAACTATATATAATCCTAGGTGAATACACTGAAAGATAGTGATAGTGACGAAGACATAAGTGAGAGACCAGCCAGAAAAACAAAACAATTGAACAATAGTCCTTCTATACATGGATATGTGTGTCCTCTGTGCAACAAAAATCTAAAACCTTTAAGTGGGTGCCGTGGTCACAAATCAAAGCAACATCATTGTCAAGTCTCATGTTTCACATTCATTTATTTTCCGGAAAGAAACCGGACTGTATTTTTGTATTACAATTTTCATAAACTTCCGTCAAGTCACGATAATTTTCTCTTGGACAATCCTTCTGATGCCACGATGTAAGTCACTTATACTTACCTTTTTATGTATATATAGTGTAAACACATTCATTTTGATAGAATGCAATTGTTTTATGAGTTTTGACGATGCAAACAATTTTGATAACCACATGCGAATTTGAATCACTGTGGGCAAAGTGTGAATCGATAAAATGTTTTCAGTTGGAATATGGTCAAAAACGTCACTGTGGGTAAACTTGACAGTAGATAAAGTGCTTTTTTGCGAATAAGTTCATACCTTTGACATATGAAGTTTGTATACTGAATTCTTATTTTGAATTATATGTTTCCATTAGAGGTACATAATATTTTCTATTATTTGCTACTATTTTTGTTGATTTGTCTGAAATGTTACATTAGCTGTTTTTATATCGATTGTCTTTGTTTATTGTAGCTTTTCACCATATAGATGTGCAACGGAATAAATACTTATCTCACAGTATTGAATTTGATTTGTTAGTCCCTAACGATTTAGCACATTGGTTTAGCTGGGCTGCGTCTAGGCAGTCACAGTGAAAAGATCCATTAATCAGCATGGATACAGCAGAAACTGCTGATGATTCAAAACAGAGAGAACATACAATGACGGAAAAAGGACTTGAGTTGTTTCACACAACAATGGATAAACACATACAAACTTTAAAACGTGTTTCAAGTAAGATAGACGAACACTGTGTTAAAATTACTTCTGGACAAATGGACAATGATACGTTAGACTTACTCAAACAATCATTAGAAAAATACACTAAAAAGTCTGATGACTATATCAGTTTTCTTACACATACGAAAACAGCTGAGGCGACAAGTGAATTAGAAGAACACACGAAATTTAGGGAAGACTTTGTCTACAAAGTGGAAGGACTTATCCGATCAAGTATTGCTGAGACAACAGGATTTCGACCTAAATCTACACTCAAAGAACCTTCTGTTAAATCTCAGAAGAAAACTTCAAAGAAATCATTATCCAAAGCTTCTCTTAGATCAAGTAACAGTTCAGTATTGCGACAAAAGGCAAAGATTTCTGTAGAAACTGCACGTAAGAAACTAGAATTTGCACAAGAGGAATCAGACTTACTGACGCAAAAGGCGGAATATGAAGCTACTTGCATAATTGAGAAGGCAAAACTCGCGGCTAAAGAAAAAGGATTATCAGCTAGAAAAGAGGCAGCTGTCGCTATGGCCGAGTTAAATGCAATTGAAGAAGACGAAACTGAGTCAGAATCTAGTGACAATGGATCAGAAATTGTAAAATTCAATTAACGAAAAGTATGTTGAAGACCAAAATAAAATTCTGAGTAAAGAGAATGACAATGAGAAATATATTTCAAGGCCGTCTCAACTTGATCCTTCTGTCCCTAGTTTTAAACCTAGCAATCTGCCAACAACGAAAGAGACTGGTCAGACCATTAAGCATGTTAAGCAAGAAGATGTTAACAACAATGTAGACTTTGCAAAGTTTCTGATGAAGAAAGATTTACTTACATCAAGATTCCATAAATTTGACGATTGCCCGGAAAACTACGTATCTTGGAAGAACACATTTAAATGTGTAGTAAATGAAATTAGTGCAACCGCCACTGAGGAGTTGGACCTTTGTTACAATATACAGGTGTACACTCAAGGAAACAGGTTATAAGCATCAAGGTAGCTAATGCAGGTTATCCTTCAATCGCACTTGAACGTGCGTGGAATCGTTTGGACAGTCGTTACGGATCACCAGAGAAAGTAGAAAGTGCTTTAAAATGAAGTTAAGTGTTGTGCCGAAAATCACTTACAAGGACAAAACAAACTATATGAACTCTCAGATGTTCTGGCTGAGATACGAACAGTAAAGGAAAAACCTGAATATTCTGCACTGCTGAGTTTTTATGATACAGCTGTGGGTGTTAATCCGACAATTTCAAAGTTACCAGCAGGATTACAAAGTAAATGGCGTGATCGCGCAGCCTCATACAAAAGAAAACATTGTGTCATTTTTCCACCTTTACCTTCTTTTGTGACTTTGTTCTTGAAATGGCAGAAGTTATGAATGACCCTAGTTTCGACTTTGAATTTAGTGGAACGTCTCATGAACCCAGAAACAGAACCAATAATCGTAATGTTTCAGTAGCAAAAACGGAAATTGTTAATAACGCTAACACTCCTAAATGTATCATTCATAAGGCGAATCATTCTCTGGATGACTGTCGTGTTTTTCGACACAAGACGCTGGATGAGAGAAGATCACTTTTGAAACAGCACGGTATCTGTTTTAGGTGTTGTGTTTCAAAGCATCTAAGGAAAGACTGTCAAGAAAACATCAGGTGTTCGGAATGTACAGGAACTTCACATACTACAGCTATGCATGTCTTCAAAATTGGATCTCAAGATGGAATAAAATCGAAACCAGAAGCAAGTGCCTCAAATTATGGCGAGGAGAAATCTTCAAAGGAGGAAGTTGTGACAAAATGCACTGAAGTCTGCAAAGGTGGCGTAGGAAAATCGTGTGCAAAAATTGTATTATTAGACATATTACATGTACAGAAACCAAACACACGCATGCGTATATACGCGATTATAGATGAGCAAAGCAATTCCTCACTTGTGCATGGAGACATACTTGATTACTTTGACATCAAAACAGAGTCCAGACAATATTCATTAAGTAGTTGTAGCGGTAAAGTTATGATGAACGGCAGACGGGCAAGTGGTTTTGTTGTGCAATCTCTAGATGGACAGAATCTTGAGCTTCCTACTCTCATTGAGTGTGACATGATACCGAATAATCGAAATGAGATACCTACCTGTGACGTAGCTGCTAATTACCAACACCTTGCATCCATTGCTCAATTCATACCTCCTCTTGATGCTGAGGCGAAAATATTACTTCTTATTGGTAGAGATTTGATGCAAGCGCACCACGTATTGGATCAAAAGATTGGCAAGCCGTATCAGCCATACGCACAGAGACTAAAATTAGGATGGATTATTGTCGGTGAATCGTGCTTGGATGGTGCTCACGTTCCCAAAGATGCAAGCGTTTTGAAAACTTTCATACATGTTAATGGAAAGTCTTCAGTGCTAGAACCTTGTAGTAGTAAATTTCATGTTTCTGATTGTGAACAAGACAAACACCTGTTTAAGACCACAAAAGATGACGACAAACCGAGTTTATCGATAGAAGATCGACGCTTTTTAGAACTGATGGACACTGAAATGAAAAGAGACGACAACAGTCATAATTGGGTAGCACCTCTTCCCTTCAAACCTAATCGTAAACAGTTACCCAACAACCGCACACAAGCCTTGCATAGGGCCAGGAGCTTTGACGCAACTCTTAGGAAGGATCCCGTTAAGAGACAGCACGTTAATGAATTCATGACAGCTCTGTTTGAAAATGGGCATGCAGAACGTGCTCCAGTACTAGAACCAAATAGTGAATGTTGGTACCTACCTTTATTCGGGATCTACCATCCACAGAAAAAGGACCGTATACGAATCGTGTTCGACTCGTCGGCTAAGTTTCAGGGACTATCCCTTAATGATGTTTTGATGACTGGTCCTAATCTGACTAACAATTTGCTAGGTGTGCTCATCAGATTTAGAGCGGAGAAAGTTGCTGTGATAGCTGACCTGCAACAAATGTTTTATAGTTTCTATGTGCGTAGTGACCACAGAGATTACTTACGTTTCGTCTGGCACGAGAATAACGACCTCACAAAAGAACTTGTGGATTTCAGAATGAAGGTACACGTCTTTGGCAACAGCCCAAGTCCTGCCGTGGCTACGTGTGGTTTACAGAAAACTGCCGATATTGCTGGTGAAATGTCAGGTATGGATGTCAAGGAATACATTTATCGTAACTTCTATGTTGATGACGCACTGTCCTCACACAGTACGAGTGAAGAAGCAGTTAGTTTGCTCAAAAGAGCTAAGTCAGCTCTACTAGAAGAAGGAAATTTACGGCTACACAAAATTTGCTCAAATTCAAGTAAAGTTTTGTCAGCATTTGAGAAGGATGACTTAGCAAAGGACTTGAAGAAACTTGACTTTGATCAAGATGATGAGCTTCCTCTTCAGAGGAGTCTTGGTGTCTGTTGGAATCTACGTGACGATGCATTTACTTACCGTGTAACACAGGACGAGAAGCCATATACAAGGAGAGGCGTATTATCGATCATCAATGGACTTTACGATCCTCTCGGGTTTGCCTCTCCAGTGACATTGGCTGGAAAACTTCTTTTGCGTGAAGCGATGACCGAACAGTTGGATTGGGATCAACCATTGCCAGATGAATTTCGTGCAAAGTTTGAAACTTGGAAAACTCATTGAAACTGTTAGAAAATGTTCAAATTCCACGTACTTATGGAGGAGACCTCTGATATTCATCATCGAGATTTACTGGTGTTTTCCGATGCCTCGGAAAAGCCGTTTCAGCAGTGGCTTATGTGCGTACGATTGACAATAGTGGTCAACAAGAAATACGATTCATTTTAGGAAAAGCTAAAGTAGCCCCAAAACATGGACACACAATTCCGCGGCTCGAATTGTGTGCTGCTGTTCTAGGTGTAGAAATCTTTGAAACAGTTCAGGAAGAACTTGACACAGACTTTAAAACGTTACGTTCTTTACAGACAGTAAGGTTACGTTGGGATATATCTACAATGAAACCAAGCGATTCTTTGTGTACGTTAGAAATCGCGTAGACCGTATTAGAAAATCAACATCTTGCACACAATGGAAATATGTGCCAACTAATCAAAATCCAGCTGACGATTCTACTCGCAATTCTATCTCTTCCGTAGATCTCCAAAATAGTCTTTGGTTGAAAGGCCCAAAAACTTCATTTATAGATCACATCGATGAGGTTCCGTCATCATTTCCACTAGTTACACCGGATGAAGACTGTGAAATACGAATTTTGAAAACAACTGTTGGCAAGGAAGTTCCTTTCGGAATTCATAGATTTGAACATTTCTCCACATGGATCAGTCTTGTACGAGCCGTTACCACGTTAAAAACTAAGTTAAGAACTATCTGTTTCGGTCAAGACAAGAATAGAAGGCAAGTTACTCGTGAGGAGAGTCAACATTTCATTCTTCAAGCCGTTCAGAAGGAGTTCTTTTCTGATGAAATTTCGGCTTTATCAGTTGGGGAACCATTGCATAAACACAGTAAAATCTTGAATCTCTCGCCTTCCTTGGATGAGTTTGGACTTTGCGGGTTGGAGGAGATTGGGAAATGCGGACCTTGCGATATCTGAAGCGAATCTATTATTGTTCCCAAAGGTCACATTGCCGTTTTGCTGGTGGGACATTTTCATGAACGGATATTTCACCAGGGGCGACAATTCACTGAAAATGAAATTCGTAAGGCGGGTTTCTGGTTGTTGGGAGGAAGACGTGTTGTGACATCGTATGTATTCAAGTGTGTGAGATGTCGTCAACTCCGTGGCAGACAAGAATTCCAAAAAATGGCACATCTGCCTTTCGATAGGCTTGACCCTGCGCCTCCATTTACATACATTGGTATCGATGTATTTGGTCCGTGGACAATTTCTACACGTCGTACTCGAGGGGGACAAGCTAACTCTAAAAGATGGGCACTCTTGTTAACGTGTCTTGTTGTGCGAGCCGTTCATATCGAAATCCTCGAAGAGATGACGTCATCATGTTTTATTAACGCACTTAGACGGTTTTGTGCAATCAGAGAAGTTAAGATTATACGTTCGGACTGTGGTACGAACTTCATAGGATCTGTGAATGACTTGAATATTAACATTATAAGTGTTGAGGATCGACCAATCAAACAGTACTTGACTGAAAAGGTATAAATTGATTTTAACACTCCCATTCCTCCCACATGGGAGGAATCTGGGAACGGATGATAGGTGTTGCTAGACGGATACTCGACGCTATCCTACTTGATGTCAAACAATTGACCCACGATATGCTTGCTACATTATTTGCAGAAGTTTCTTCAATCATCAATGCTCGACCTCTTTTGCCTATATCATATGATCCTGAAGTTCCATTTCCGTTAACTCCTGCAACAATACTCACCATGAAAACTGATCACACTGTTCGATCTTTTCATCTAGAAGACTTCAGTTCCAAGGACCTCTTCAAGAAGCAGTGGAAAGGAATTCAGCATCTCGCGAATCAGTTCTGGCACCGATGGAAATCTGAATTTCTACCATCCTTACAATCTCGTAAGAAATGGCAACAGGACCGTAAAAACGTACAAGAAGGTGATATTGTTCTCATGTGCGACAAATCACTACACAGGAATGAATGGCCAGTAGGAATCATTATCAAAACACACACAAGCGATGACAACCGTGTGCGCAAGGTCGATGTTCGTTTAGGAAAAGACAGGAAAACATTCACAAGGCCCGTGAACGAGTTGATTGTGCTTCTACCAAACTAACAATATGTAGTTTCAATGGACAATTAGAAAAGACTTGTTTTTTATGTATTATTATAGGACTAGATAAATTTTTTGACTCCGTCATTATAATGTGATATAGATAATATCAGGCGAGGAGTGTCAAGTCTCATGTTTCACATTCATTTATTTTCCGGAAAGAAACCGGACTGTATTTTTTGTATTACAATTTTCATAAACTTCCGTCAAGTCACGATAATTTTCTCTTGGACAATCCTTCTGATGCCACGATGTAAGTCACTTATACTTACCTTTTTATGTATATATAGTGTAAACACATTCATTTTGATAGAATGCAATTGTTTTATGAGTTTTGACGATGCAAACAATTTTGATAACCACATGCGAATTTGAATCACTGTGGGCAAAGTGTGAATCGATAAAATGTTTTCAGTTGGAATATGGTCAAAACGTCACTGTGGGTAAACTTGACAGTAGATAAAGTGCTTTTTGCGAATAAGTTCATACCTTTGACATATGAAGTTTGTATACTGAATTCTTATTTTGAATTATATGTTTCCATTAGAGGTACATAATATTTTCTATTATTTGCTACTATTTTGTTGATTTGTCTGAAATGTTACATTAGCTGTTTTATATCGATTGTCTTTGTTTATTGTAGCTTTTCACCATATAGATGTGCAACGGAATAAATACTTATCTCACAGTATTGAATTTGATTTGTTAGTCCCTAACGATTTAGCACATTGGTTTAGCTGGGCTGCGTCTAGGCAGTCACACAAACAAAGTGTATCTAGAAGATGCAATTTTGTACATACACCAAACGGTCAAAATGTATTATACTTGATTTTTATTTTAAACAAATGCATTTAGCTTATACAATACAGATAAGAAGTGGGACACGTTGTTATGAAAAGTAATTTCGTTTAACTCATATTTCACTATCTAAAATTTAAATATACTGTTAGTAAACAAAGTCTGGACCGGTCAACTTAAAATAGAAAAATCATTTTTGCACTTTTATTGCACTATTAAAAGGCATTTTTTTCACACACAAAAAAGTTCATAAATGAATAAAAATGTTGTCAGGGAAGATACCAAGTGGCTATCTAAACCTGTATTTTTTTTAATGTTGAACAAAACCATGGCATGAGAAAAACACTGAAAATTCGATTTTCTGCAAAACAATAGACAGTAAAACAGTAGATTCAGCATCAATGAAAGGAGGTGTCAATGAGGCAGCAACCGGTGAACCCAATGACATAAATAACCAAAAGTAGACGAGGTCATCGTTTAGACTAAAACAAAAAGTGAAGATAAAAGTACCATAATGTCAACATTATACAAATAAGGAGATGCGGTATGAATTCCAATGAGACAACTATCAATGCACCCAAGTTCAAATGAAGTTGATGTGAGCAATTTTAGGCAACTGTATGGCCTTCAACAATGAGAAAAAACCATGCATGGTTTGGATAGAGAATAGAAACAGGGAATGTGCCAAAGAGACACCAACCCGACCAAAGAGCAGGAAACAGCCCAATGCCACCAATGGGTCTTCAACGCAGCGAGAAAATCTCGCACCCGAGGCGGGATTCAGCTTGCCCCAGGACAATAATTTATACAATATATTTCTATGATGGGTTTTTTTCAAACAATTTGTTTTTCATATATGCTATGCTGGTGACCAAAAATTAATATGATTTTAATAATAAGTAAACTTTCTTGTGTAGACAAACCAATGATGATTTCTGGACACAGATTTTATGTGAAAATGTGAAGAATTAAAAAAAATATAATGTTCAGGCTCTTCATTGTATCATACTTAAACAGCTTCAATTTTATAAGAACAAGATTCAAAGAATTTTTTAATACTGAAACATCAATCAGTTTAAATAAATCACAGTGCCAAAAATGTTGGGTAAACATTATTTTGACAGCAACCACAAAACGAAAAAGGTACACAGACGTATATTAAGTAAATAAAACAAAAACAAGAAACACATTGGTCTCAGATATGTCAGAGAATTAAGATTTGTATTAACAAATTAAAATCATATAAACAATTAAACAATTGGTTTTCACGTTTGAATTGTATCTCATTTTCATGTCGGGCCCTTTTATAGTTGACTATATGGTATGGAGTTTTTAATATTGAAGGCCGTGCAGTGACTACTAGTATATTTGCTTATATCCACGTCATTTGAACTCTGCTGGGTTGTTACCTCGTTAGCAATCATACCAATCTCCTTATTTTTATATAAAGGTTCACAGGAGAAGTTATTGTTCTTGTTGAGCTGTCCCTTATTGCATGCTAATTAATACATGATGGATATTATAATAGTTGGAGAAGTAGAACACACTTTTGAGTTCTGGTTTTTTTTACAAGTTACCATACAGTATGGGATAAATCCCATTCCATCTTCTCCATGTGCATGATACAAACATGCATTCAAAGAGTATTGGGTTTCATGAATGACTGGTTAAGTTCTGTATTTCCTCCATAGACACGGGGTAACACTGGCAAAGTGGTATTGTGTGAAGGTTGGTTCCCAAATGTTTTCTTCCCAAAAGGATTAGGCGATATAGATTATTGTGTAACAGCTAAGAAACATTCAGACTATTCTGTCGTTTGCAGTTAAGATCAGTTAATTTTGTAAATGAAAATTGAGTTGGCTCATTGTGTGATCTCACTGATCTGCCAGTAATAGTTGTTAAGGAAGTTTTTCACATTGTAATCTTAGTATTTGTATGAGTTGTTTTTCTTTACATAGACGTAACTTGATGTGTGCTTTTGTAAGGTAAGTGTATCAGATATCTGAAAGAATATTTAAAAGGACAGAATAAATTATAACAGGAATTTACAGAAATGAGAATAATGAGACTAAACTAAGAAAAATGGATAAAAATTATGAATAGAGACTATAATGGTGTGATACAATATAAAGAATAGAGAATAGTGGTTGCTATAATATGAAAAATAGAGAATAATGGTATTTAATAGTATGAAGATAAGAGATTAACGTGGTGTGCTATAATATAAGAATACATTGATTGTTGGTTGTTTGGTTATCGTCTTGTGGTTAATAGTGGTAATGTTCAGGACGAAAAGAAACTAACAATAAATATAAAAAGGAGGTCCTGAATTATAGGCCGTTCGGGATACAGGTCGGAGAAAATTATGACTCACTAGAAAATTAGGGTATATTGTATTGGGGCAGATATTTAGCTTTAAGTACAACGGTCCACCTATGGACCCCTCTCTTAGCGCGCAGAGAGCGTGGTATCATCTATACACGAGCAGTGGCGGATCCAGAACTTGTTATAAGGGGGCTACAGTCAGGCTTCAGTGATTCCTATATAATCAAACAAATTTTTCCCACGAAAGGGGCGGGCCCTAGATCCGCCTATGACGAGTGCTATGACATTTAGACAGGGCCGTAACTAGGCCTCAAAATCAGACGAGGCAGATGTTTTGGTGCCGCCGACAGAGGCACCCAGGTAATGGGAACCAGGGGCAACGCCCCTCCCCACGGCCGAAAATGGTAATATTAATGGTCGAAATATACCTTGTTACATCCGTTTTGTATCATATTTACCGTTTTTGTTTCATATTTACCGTAACGAAGAACTGCATTAGGCTATCAGAGCAGGCTGACAGATACTTGCCTCGAATCTTGTTCCATCAAACATGTATCCATATACAGTAGAGGTTCATGTTTGATAGTAGAAAAAAGCAGGACAAGTGTGTGTGGTCAACGCTTCATTATAAATAACAAATTTTCAATAACACTTTACAAATAAAGCCTAAAGAGCGGAACCTAGTCACAGTCTGTGAATGCTAGTTCGACCTTTCTTTACCAATTAATTTTTTTCTTTTAATAAAATGTACATGTACAAAGTTCAGGTAAAACAGATCATCGTTAATTACAGTTTTTAATCGTTTGTTTTTAGAAATTTAAGCTAGAAAAGTAGTTCATGATAAAGTCCTAGAGATAAAAATCATGACAAAAGAAAAAAATTAAAACTGATATAAGTACTTTCAATCAACGAAAAAAATGTCCGAAATCTGAATAAGTACAGCCAAAAGCTTTATTTCGACTATAGATCTTTATTAAATGTTTATTAATCATTGAGACAAGAATACATGTAAAATGGTATTTGAAGCCGTTTTATTTATTTGACATCACGTCTCTATTAAAATTGCCCATCATCAAGTTGGGCCCGTACTTTGACCTATAATGGTTTACTTTTATAAATTTTGACTTGGATGGAGAGTTGTCTCATTGGCACTCATACCACATCTTCTTATATCTATATAGGGTGAGCTACAAGAATGTCAGTTTTAATAATCACATATACATATACTAGTACACTGCTTACTGTTTTTAAATTATTTTGGGATTACGGAAGTGCTATTTATAGATGTTCTATATTTAATTATTTGTTACGCCCCTATATATATATATATCTGACCAGTCCGATAATCACCCCAGACGCTATATTTATATATGCGTCTGGGTAATCGAGACTAATTAGACATTAGTTTAATGTAGGCGTGGCTATCTGTAACTTTCCTCCAATCAGCTGGCCTATTTAACAAACCTGTGTGCGATGATGCGTGAATACTGGCAATGACATTGTAATAGTTTATTTGACGATGTAAAGCAACATAATTGAATGAAAGTATATATTATTCGATAGAAAAATAATTTCTTTAATTGAAATGTTTGTTTTAGGACTATCAAAGCAATATTTACAACGTTATACAGTTCCTTCAGCATGTAGCAGACATTTTCCCCAATCATATGACATATAAATATATCGATTGATACGATCGTGCATGTTCACCTTATATGGACTTCATTTAATGGGATGCGGTCCTAACAAAAAACTGCTCAAACAGAGTCATAAAAGAACGCTTTAAATTAACGCGACAAAAGTAATACGGACACTATCACGAATTAGTTGAGCAAGACCTTATGTATTTGTCTCAATTCACTGGCACTATATTTTCGAAGTCTTGATTCTTTCAATGCCAAAAATTCATCTGACCTGTAACTTATCCGATTGTGTCCTATTTCCGATTGTGATATTTTAACTGAGTGTAGATCGCATGGCGGGTGATGCATGCATAGCAGAGGACGCTTACCCTATCGACGCAACCAGTCTCGCTTCTTTTTAGATTTCAGAACGTTTAAACCTGCTGCGTTTGTTTGCATCTGTCCTAAATCAGGAACCTGGTGTTCAGTGGTTGTCGTTTGTTTATGTGATTCATAAGTGTTCTCGTTTCTCGTTTTTATATATAGATTAGACCGTTAGTTTTCCTGTTTCAATTGTTTTACACTAATCATTTTGGGACCTTTTATAGTTTGTAGTCTGGTGTGAGCAAAGGCTTCGTGTTGAAGGCCTTACTTGTACCTATAATTGTTTATTTTTTACAAATTGTGACTTGAATGGAAAGTTGTCTCTTTGGCACTCATACCACATCTTCTTATTTCTAGTCATTTGTTTTGATTTGTTATGTTTTAATCGATGCAACTTAAACATCGATTAAAACTACTGTTTTCTAAATTTGTATACTCATTTGTATACTTATAAGGTAAGAAGGGTCTGTATGCCTAAATTATATCTCGATTTTCTAAAAAAAAGTTGTGAATCATTAATCATCGAGACCAGTTAAATCCCGAAAAGTCATAATTTGAAAGTAAAAGAATACGCTTTTTGAGAGAAGGCAATCTTCAAACTCGTATTTTTCTATTGTTCGGACTTGCATAACAGATAATTGTACTAATGGTTTCTGAATATAATTGTAGGTTTTCATTTGAAAAAGGACTGTTATCTATCATCATATAAATTACCTTGATTGGTGAATCTGAAAAGAAATAAAATATTAATTTCCTAACTGGAAAGGAAAAATTGTTATCATTTTAATTCCTTTGATTGTTGAATCCCAAAAAGACACAAAACTTAATTTGCCAACTTGAATATTTGAACTCTTTTATATTAAGATGTTTACAACGTATACATTCGGTTTATATAAAGCATGTAAAGCAAAAGAAAGTTTTTTTATTAAATATAAATATATATGTAGATTATTTGTAGTATCCTTTTTAATTTTCTCAAAACCTTCTTTTTGTTTTTTGTTGTCGCTCTCATCATTACGATGTCATCTTTAATCTATCGATGTATATATCTAATCTATCTATCTTAGTAACATAACGTTGTAATCTTTTTAAGTGTTTTGTTTAATTACGCAAACGTGAATCTAAAAACTTTTTTGTTGTTGAAATATTCTCCATGCAATAGTAAACCAAGGTATTCAGCTTTTGCTCATTCTGAAAAAAAAAATACATGCGAAGTGAAGGGTCATTGAACTGTCCGTTTAAAGAAAATATTAGTACAAGATTGGTTTACTATATGCAGAAAAGGACTTTGTGCATCAGACTGCAGTATATTTTAAATAAAACGCCAAACACAAACACGTAATAAAAAAGAATTATTATGATATATTTTCAATCTATTCTTTCGCAATCGGAGCAATTTACAGATTGGCATATTGTAATCTTTACATGTAGATGGTTTTTTTTATAAAATGCTGAAACAGCGCGTATATAACAGTAATTATTCATATAAAAGCAAATTAGTGATGTTCAATTTTATCTAAACCCCTCTGCTACAGAAAGACATGCTCAATAAATACATGTGCGTATCGTTTGCTTTGGAAGTATGAAACAACAACGAACCATTCCTTATTAGTCATATGCATGCTAATGAATTTGAATAAAATAGTAATAAATAGATGCAAGTCTATCTTTTCACAAAGAACTCAATTTCAGCTCTGATTTTCAATATTATCTTTATCTTATTTTTACATTGTTGGTTAAAATTAGAACGGGTTAATAACAAGTTGGAGACAAGAGACAATGATAAGATTGAAGTAGTCTTTTCAAACAAGTCTACCTTGTGTCTATGAACTGTTTTATTTTCCCTAAAAAAATACACCACACTCACACATACATAATATATAAAAGCTATTCTACCATAGCTGAATGTAGTTGACCAAAGTATTTAGTTACATTTTGTTGTTTTGTTAATTCTTAAGAATTTTTGACTTATCATATTGAGGCTTTGACTCAGTTTTAAGACATTAGTCTGGTCTTTTGTTGATTTTGGATGCTTTGTGGTTGTGTATTTGCTGCCTCATTGACATATACTAATTATATTGTTTATTCATATTATTTTCTAAGGCCGAGACTGGTTTTGTAAACCTGATGTATAAAAATAATTTAAATTTTTACACTGCATAGGTTGATACGTGTTTAGAAACATTTGAACATGAAAAAGTTTATTCTTGATTACATAAGCTGTATTTGACAAAATCTTTCGGAATTATAGGTCCTCAATGCTCTTTAACTTCGTTCTCTATTAGGCCTTGTTAACTTGTTTTATTCGAGCGTCACTGATGAGCCTTGTGAAAAGCGCGTCTGACGTACAAAATGTTGATCCTGCATGGTACTGCAGTAGAATATGTACCGTTAATATCATAACATTAGAGTGAACAAAAGAATGTAAGTAAATAATTTTATATTTTTTATATTTATCTGTTTAGACCAAATGAAGCGTAAACAATAGTATTACATGATAATTGTTTATTTAACAATGAAATAGAAAAAAAACGCTGATTATACCATCTCTGCTACAAAACGTTGTTTCAAGTAAGTCAATTGACCTTTTGAGAGATACCATGCAAACAATATTTTCTTTATATCTTATTAGCTAGAAAATTCAATAAATGATTTTTCAAGATTGTCTTTGTACGAGATTTCTTTAATTGTTATATTTCCACACGTCTTTGCGGCTGAAATATGTCTAATCTTAAAAGTGATAAATGATGTTGCCTTTTAGAGTTAATTTCAAATCAATGCAACATTATATACGGTAAATTCCACATTAAATCAATGTTAGAAAATTGCTATTAAACTACATTGAACTTACCTCTTCTGAAATAAGCAGCAATTATAAACAAACACAGAATAACGGCTAATATAAACAAACAATGGCGGAAAAGTCCGTTTCTGAGACACTCTCATCTGTATTCAAGAAAAAAAAATCAAAATTCAAATTATTATAAACATGTGATAACGTAGAGATTATAATATGTAGAAATTATTTTGCATGATGGTATATTTCATGTTAAAATACTCAAAAAAGCACGACAGACACTAACAAAAACATATCACAATACATTGTTTTACATAACTTAGTATTAAATTTGTTATTGATAATTCAAGTCAAATTTGGATAACTGTTTTGTACATTTTGCTATTTAAGTCGAAATATTACTGCAGATCGTGGTCTGTCTTGTCGAATTATATGATTTAAATAAAATTGAAAATACTGAATCGGTTCGTTCTCAATAACATTTACTGCATTACTGCATTACCTGTTTGGATTAAGATTTCTTCTGTTCTATTACTATCATCGATCATGTTTCTTGAAAACATTCGAATAAGGTATTTAGTTGCAGGTTGTAATCCGCCAATAACTGTCGAGTTCGATGAATTCGTTGTTTGATTGTTCCAGTATATGTCTCCTATTTCTTGATATTCAACGATAAACCATTGGAGATAGCCACCATCAAATCCTGGTTTCCACAAAACAGAGATCTGGGTTTGTTTTGCTGCTGTTTGAAGAATCCTGGGCATGAATGGAGCACCTACAGAAAATTGGAATTAATGTTACTTTGTTTCGTATCAATTATTTTGAAATACGACCTTGATATAGTTAAATTGAAATATTAACTAGAACAATATAGAAAGATCATACTTTTTATATGTGTACTTACGTACAATGGACTACTTTATGATCACTACAAACTGCTCAGAGTCTGAAAAGACCATATTTTGTGCTCGACCAGTAAAGTCGAGCACAGATTTTACTTTGTAAGACTCGACAAAATCTCGACAGTACTTAACTGTACTTAACTGTACTCGACTTTTGTCTCGACTTTACTTAATAAGTCTGATTCAGTCTCAACAAATGCTGGACCAGTCTCGACCTGTCTCGACCTGTCTCGACCAGTCTTGGCTTAGTCTCGACCTGACTCGACCAGTCTTCACCTTTAAATTTAGTCTAAACTGGTCTGAATCATCATATCTTACTTAATTTTATATTGATCTTACAAAATTCCAGGTTATCTGGTAGTTTTAATCATTGCTGTTAAATTAAAGGATTTAATTAATAGGTAAAAAAGCTAGAATTTTCAGTTTTGATTAAATTCAGATAGTCACCTTTAATTATTTCTATAACTTTTTCCAATCAACTTGGATTTTCATAAAACTTTACAGCTATCTCAATTAAACATTGCTTACAGAATGCCAGGTTATTTGGTAGTTTGATTTATTGCTGTCAAATTCAAGGATTTAATTAATAGGTAAAAAAGATAGAATTTACAGTTTGGACTAAATTCAGACAGTCACCTTCAATTTTTTTAACTTTTCCAAAATAACTTGAATTTTCATAAAACTATAGAGTTATCTCAATTATATATTGATCTTACAGAATGCTAGGTTGTTTGGTCTTTTGGAGTATTGCTGTAAAATTTAAGGGTAGAAAAAAAGCTAGAATTTTCAGTTCAGACTAAATTCAGATAGTCACCTTTAAAATTTTTATAACTATTCCAAATCAGCTTGGATTTTCATAAAACTTTACAGCTATCTCAATTAAATATTGATCTTACAGAATGCTTTAAAATAAATCAAATTTCCAATTAACCTGGTGTTTTTAAGATTAATATATAACGGAGATAGCTGGAGGTTTTGATGAAAATCCAAGTTGATTTGAAAAGTTATAGAAATTGTTAAAGATGACTATTTGAATTAAGTCCGAACTGAAAATTGAAGCTTTTACCTACAAATTAAATCATAGAATTTGAAAGAAATAAACCAAACTACCAAACAACCTAGCATTCTGTAAGATCAATATATAATTCAGATAGCTGTAAAGTTTGATGAAAATCCAAGTAGATTTTGAATAGTTATAAAAAACAAAGGTGACTATCTGAATTTGACCTATCAATTAAATCCTTAAATTTGACAGCAATACCCCAAAAGACCTAAAACCTGGCATTCTGTAAGATCAATATATAATTGAGATATATAACTCTATAGTTTTATGAAAATTCAAGTTGATTTGAAAAGTTATAGAAATAATTAAAGGTAACTATCTGAATTTAAACAAAACTGAAAATTCTAGCTTTTTACCTATTGATTAAATCCTTTAATTTGACAGCAATGAATCAAACTACCAAATAACTTGGAATTTTGTAAGATCAATATATAATTGAGTTAGATGGGCTGATTCAGATCAGTTTAGACTGATTTAAAAGGTCAAGACTGGTTGAGACAGGTTGAGACTGGTCGAGACAGGTCGAGACAGGTCGAGACTGAGTCAAGACTGGTCGAGACTTAGTCAAGACTGGTCGAGACAGGACGAGACTGGTCGAGCATTTGTCAAGACCATTTCAGACTATACCAAGATTATCAAGTACTGAAAAGTCGAGACCAATTTCGAGTACAGTTAAGTACTGTCGAGATTACGTCGAGTCTTATTAATTAAAATCTGTGCTCGACTTTACTGGTCGAGCACAAAATATGGTCTTTTCAGATTCTGAGCTGTTTGTAGTGGATGAGTTGTAAAGTTCTTTAATGCAATTCACGTGACTTGCAAAACGACACAATAAATTACGAAAGAAAAAAATTCAAAAGTGAAAAATACTTAGTTTGTTTGATTTATGTACTCGTATATCATGTATATATAAATTTTGTTATTAGAATTTAAATTTAAACTTACTTGCAGAAACAAGTTCTATTGTATGGTTTGAGCATCCAATTGCATTCTTGACAACTATTTTATACGAGCTGAAATCATCTAAAGTGTCTATTTGTATCTGTAAAGATATGATGCTTCCTTTCACAGAAACATTTTTATCATATATATTATCCATTAATTTCATATTTCTGTAAACGGATTCAGTGTAATCTGTGAATCTGCTTCCATTCTTATAAACGTCGTAGCTGTTATATTCAGGAACACTCACAAACTTTGTCTTAATCTCTGCTGTATTGAGATAAACTCCATATTGAGTGTTTTCAGAAGAGCTGACAAAATAAGGTTTACCTAAAATAAGTTGTTATTATAGAACATAAACAAATCGCAATCTTCAACTTTAAGGACATTACATATATTACTACTTTGTACTTATTCGTTGCAATACATATTGTAAAAGTTATGAAAAATGAACCAAAACTGACGTTACAACATGCATCATTAAATGGTCATTACTTCATAGTTTTAATAATGTGCAGTGCCAAAAAAAAGTCAGTTTGCATTAATATTAATATCATAAATAATTATATGGGACATTTGAAACAGTTTAGAATGATTAAAACAAAACCAGTTAAATCTTAGAGTCAATTGTGAACCTATAACTTTCCTTGTAAAAAAATATGCAAAGTCGTGATAAAGACAATGGAAATTCTCAAGAGGTTAAACCAACTTGGGGAAAAACACTTATTTTTTTTAGCTTTATAGCTTTTATCAGACCAGATGAAAATACCTTTCTTTACAATTATTTTACTATTAGTCCTTGCATATCAATATGATGTGCGACCATAACATAAAGATTCACTGAATATTGCTTGGCGTTGTTTTCAAATATTTTCTAGTCATGTGCTAGTTGTTCAAAAATATTGTTAATTATGTTTGTCATTGACAAGTAATTTGTTGACCTTTAAATAATTGTTATTCAGTTCAGTTAAAAATTATAAACATAAATCTCATGGTCTGTTGTATAACATATCCATCCTGTCTAAATCTTTTAGACCATGATTCACCCTGGATTTGACTTTTGCAAAATTTACAATCCTGTTTTTTATTACGAATTTCTTCTTTGCAATTAAAAAAAACACAAAATGGTTGTTTCCTAACGAAGAAATTGTTGTTTTCACAATAAAGATGATCTTTACCACATGTATATATAAGTAAAATAGACTCACTATTCAAATTTAAATTATACTTTCGCATTACAAACATTCCATCAGTTGATGATATGTTATTCGAAGCTCGACAAATGTATATTCCTCTATCACGGTGATGATTTTTCCAGTCACGTTTGTAGGAAAAGTTAAAGTTGCGGTTTTACCCTCCTTCATTGTCGCCAAAACCTTATATGATCGTTGTATTCCGTTGTATGTTCCCAGTCCTTAAACATGTATCTATCGGGCACACCATTGGGAATACACTTCATTTCTCTTTCGTTTGGAGAATATCGAATATCGATTGTTGGAGCGTCTGCAAATTCAACAAATTCATTTGAGTTTATTTGTACAAGAGAATGAAAAATTTGGTAAAACATATGAAGACCGCAACACAGGATTTAGCAGATTAAAGAACATTCTTATTGATTTAAAATAGTCGGAATGGGATTTAAAAGCTTATAAGTTTTGTATACGATTTGCATATATACTCATAGTTAAATGTCACCTTTATCCTTTGTTTACACTTCAAAAAACCATACCACTGAAACTACTTTCGTAACCAATGTTAACACTATATCGATTTCACTGTGATATATATTTATTCGCGATACAAATAAATTGAATTCTGGGGTAACAAAAAAAGTTAACATAGAAAGAAAAACAGCAAATTTTTGAATCGGGAATTATAAGGTTGAGCACATTTCTTAGAGTCAATAGGAGTGTAAACTGGGATGCTGACCCACAAACATTTCTTATTTTTAGTTGATTGTAATCGGTCTCTGACTTGATCTATTGCCTTTTAGAAACCAATGATTATTTAAAATAAAATGATCCTGAAAATCTAGACTAAGTTTTTGCTTTTCAGGGTGATGTGAACGGTTGCATTTATTATCCCGTAGATGTGTGTTACAAATAAAGTAACGCACACATGCGCATGTATGACTTTGACCCATTGTACTTGGACCCTGCTACTTTAACTTTGAATAGACTTGTGTGTTATATATAAGATGAAAGTGACAGTTAATGAAGTAAATATAATAATTTGTTTCCTAAAGATATGTAGCATGTTACTAATTGGAGAAGATTAATAAAAAACGCAAAGAAGGTGGAAAAGGCCAGGAAATGTAAATGATTTAAAATAGCTTGAACAACAAAGAAATTATTAAGATATATTATGAAAAGTAACACTTTCTCGACATTCTTTGTTGTTTTGGCTTTCTCAAATTATTTGATGTCGTTAGATGTAAAAACATATCATTTGTGATTGAAAAAAATCATATTCGTATACAAAAATATTAATTAATTAAAACTTTCAAATGCCAAATTTAAAATGCATCACTTACACTGCACAACAACTTTTGCATTGTCTTCATAAACACCGGCTTTTGTGTAAACCCTGCATGTGTATAGGCCTGCATCTGTCCGGTTTACAGTTTTGAAATTTAATTCATCATTTTGGGTAATAATTGTGATTGTAGGTTGTCGTTTCCAAACAGTAGTTGCGTCCGGATCGTTCCCATCGTTTATGCAAATCAGTTGCGTTTCCACACCTTCTTTCACAGTTAACGTTTGATTGGGACTGAAGGTTATCTTTGGAATATCTGAGAGAATAATAACGACCAGATTTATTATTATTTATATTATCATTAATAACAATTTTGATAATAACAATGATAAAACAATGTCATTGAATAATAATTGCTTTTATTGATTTGTGTAGGCTTTTGGCAAACAATTAATTAAGACAAAAGGCTTCAGCTGTTGTATGAATGTAAATAAATGCTAACTTTGAATAAAATGTTCAGTTCTTCAAAAACACTAAAGCAGAGGACTTCTAAAGTAAGTTTTTACAAAAGGTGGTAGTATCAACGATGGTAATAGTAGCCTATATACGAAAAAAATATAGTATTCCTTAATTGGTCCTTTTTGTTATATCAAAAATACAACAGTGAAGTAAGATAAAGATGTAGGACCAATTTCCCCTAAACTTATTTCACATAAAGGCCATTTTCATACTATTTATTCATATTTACTTACAATTCACAGCTCTATGTGTGTACCATAAGGTTCAAACAATAGAAGGCCTGCTTCTACATAAACAACAACAAATAAACGACCGAAGATACCTCAAAAACGCAATTTGATAGATTTAAGAAAATTCTGAATATTCAACAAAAAGTATAATGAGAACGAACTTAACCAAAACTTAAATTCAGTTAAAAATAAAGCTGTATAATAATAAATATAAAAATAAGAAGATGTGGTATGATTGCCAATGAGACAACTCTCCACCAGAGACCAAATGACATAGAAGTTAAAACTATAGGTCACTGTACGGCCTTCAACAATGAGCAAAACCCATACCGCATAGTCAGAAATAAAAGGCCCTGAAATGACAAATGTAAAACAATTCAAACGAGAAAACTAACCGCCTGTCTTGTTGGATACAAATTATATCGTTTTTGTTAGAAAGGCCCTTCAATCCTTAATTGTATCAAAACGCTTCCAACAACAACATATAACCGCTGAATGACATTTTGGTCCTGTTTGATAAAATGGTCCTTCGATAAATCTTGGTGTTATCAAAGCTGGTGCAGTCGTTACAATTCCCTTTTTTCAGTAATTAAACTTTTAGAAAATTCATTAATTAGACATGCACTGAAACTTTAATTAAAGTAATCAGTTTTATACTTGCTTACATTATGTCTGTTTTGTGCTTGTGGTAAAGTTTCAACCAAACGCCATTTGATAGATATTTCTAGCAATACCAGCAGATTTTTATTCTATATATTTTCTTAAAACAATCTTGTTTTTATACCTTGACTCATCAGATAGACACAAAGCATAAAAACAACTAACAAAACGACACAAAGTGTCAATCTTAGTGTACTTGCAGTTACTGAAAACTAGTTTTAAGCCAATTAGAAATAATAAATGAATCAAATTTCCCCAGACTAAAACATCCTTTCGCTTTGTATAAATTGAAGCGAGACTCAAATTTTCCGTTCTCTTATTTTAATGAAACTATGAATAGGTTTAAAAAGATCGTGTCATCCTGAACTGTTTGTGTGTTTTGCAAGAAATTAATTTTAAAGTACAGCCATTAATATAAGAGTGTACGAGGGTATGCTTTCATATCAGCAGGTTAAGTACGTTGAGTACGTTGAGCTTGCTTTAGTAACTGCAAATATGAGCATTCCATGATAAAGTAGAGTTTGCTATCGTTTTGTGTTTGTGTTTGTGACCGAGATTAAAAACGGGAGTTTTAGAAAAAAAGCGATAGTTTTAATCTACCACAAGTTTATGTGTCTATCTAATCTTTTCAGCTGTTTATACCTTAATGTTTTTTTTTTGGTGTTATTTTGAATACTTTGGTGTTGATGGCAAGTTTTGTTTTGGTATCAGTAAAGAGTTGTTTCAATATTCATCCGCGGTTGACAATGATTCCCTTTGGGAACTTTAGCCTTCGTGCAATAATTCAGCGTAACAAACTGTCTCGTGCTATCCTCTTAAAACAAGCAAATGATGAAGGCTTGCTTTTCAAAAGTATGTTTTATGAATTAAGTAATGGGCAGATATATTTTCTACATCTGCCTCTTCTTCTCTATTATCTTATAACCTCTATAGATATTTAATTGTTTTCTTATTATGATTTTAGTGTAGCTTACTATGCATATAGTTTGTTCTTATGTTACATCACTGTCCCAGGTTAGGGGAGGTTGGCTCCTTCAAACGTGTATAACCCCGCCACATTCAGTATGTGCATGTCCCAAGTCAGATGCCTGTAATTCAGTGGTTGTCGTTTGTTGCTGTGTAACATATTTGTTTTTCGTTCATTATTTTGTACATAAATAAGGCCGTTAGTTTTCTCGTTTGAATTGTTTTACATTTGTCATATCGGAACCTTTTATAGCTGACTATGCGTTATGGGCTTTGCTCATTGTTGTAGGCCGTACGGTGACCTATAGTTGTTAATTTCTATGTCATTTGGTCTCTTGTGGAGAGTTGTCTCATTGGCAATAATACCCCATCTTCTTATTTTTATATGTTCAGGTTTATGCAAATATATATCTGTATGATTATTATGCCGTTAAAAGTGTAAATTATTATTCAAACAAACAAACTTACAAAAACTTCAAGAAGGACTGATGATTCCAATATGCTCTCGCCTTCAATGTTAAAAGCTTCACATTTGAATATCTTTCCATTGTCAGATCTTTGTGGTAACAATCTGTTACTAACAAAACTTGGTCCATTTCTTGCAACAACAACTCCGTCAGTAGATCAAGTAATATTGCCGCCAGGTTGTCCACTGGTTACCCCTCATTCTAAATTATGTTCTCTACCTTGAACTGCAGTCACTGTAATGTTTTTACTTGTCGCATTTACTATAACTAAGTCCGATGGATTTCCTTGATAAAACAAGAAAAATAGAAAACGGTTTATAAGTTTCTGTTGTCTTCACGGTTATACATTCAGTAAAGATATTTTGTAATTTCAGAAATATCAAGATTTTACACATCATCGTTTAAATATCTGAAAGGCCCTGACGTTTGTAATACGGTTTTGCAAAGCAAAAAAATTGATAAAATTCTTGACATGGATCGCTTAGATTTAATAGATAATTTGCTAGGTAGATAATTGCTTGCAAAATGTAGGTATTCAATTATCAAATGCAAAATGTGTGAATACTTGAAAGTGCCATTCTACACTTTTCTTCTAAAAATACAAAAGTTAATTTTCAAGTGGCAGTCCGAATTTCGTGCTTTTCAGCCTGATTGACCTACCGTACAGACCCTACCTATTGTATTAACTTTTAAATAGTTTTCGTGCTGAATTTGCCCGAAATGTTTGCCACTGGACGTTAAGCAAGCAACATACAACCACAAAAAGGCATACAGGCAACATATAAGCGGTAAATAACGTGGTTTTTCGCTATAAAATGAGATATGTTGAATATCAAAAGCGATATATATTTTGTTTTATTCAGACATTCGTCATTTAATAGCGCGATCTTTTATTGTACTTTTATGTTAAAATGCCATATATTCATGCGATTGCAGATATTTTGAACTTTGCATGAACATGAATAAAATAAACATATTTGAAATAATATGAACTCTTTTCTAGTGAATATGATTTAATAGATACTGCATGTATATATATATAGCTGTGGAACCGTAGCTCATAGGTCCTTATGATATTTTTTGACAATTTGCGGACCATAGCATAAGGATCTATGAGCTACTTTTTCGCAGCTAGTATATATAATGCCTTTCAAAACTTCGTTTTGCACATATGACCAGATGATAAATATGGAGTTGCGACAAAACATAAATTATTGAATTGAAATGTACTCTTAAGGATGTTCGCTCCGCTTGTTTCTGGTTTTTACCAGATATTCGGAATCCTCTGGTTTTATGTAGCGCCATTAAAATTTTTGCCCGCTAACCCTTCTTTTCTATTCATAATTTTATTACATATAGTTTAAAAGCAATATTTGAAAATCTCATCAAATCCTTGTTATTTTTCATAGTTTTGAAAGAAAAAGGTGCCAATGTAAAATATGTGAAAAGCTAGAGAGAATCATTTCCGCCAAATTTTCAATAGCTGATATCTTGAAAACAAGCACACGGACCCTTATTTTTTATAGTTTTTTAGTTCCTTTATTTATATGCTATCAATTAATAACAGTATTATAAAAAGCTTGTTTTTTGAAACAGAGTAGCGAACATCCTTAAAAGATAATTAAAATTTTGAAGATTCTTCATATGTTATTATAATGTAATCGTGGTCTTAGGCAATTTATAATTTCATTTGTGTAATTGTATTAATCTGTGTACTGATTAATCCACACTCAGATTTGTATGTTATGTGTTGCTATTTATAAGTACTTATATACATTTTTATATATATAATCAAATCAAAATTCATAATTCGCAAAGACTACATTTCACAGCAAATAATTAATGTTCGTTAAAATAATTTCACTTTATTGCTTTATGCAATGAAATATATCAATGAATAAATAATTGATATATGATAATAAGGGCTTTCATTTTAAAACTTACTTTTAATTATTAAGTTAAATTCTCTTGTATCAAAAGTATCACTACATCTGAATTTTCCACTTTTGTCTTTGGTGAAACGGTGGATGAGTAAAATAGACTTTTATCTGTGGCAGTTACATTAATTTCCACTTGTGTGGAAAATTCTTTTGATACGTCCGTCCCTACAGCGTATAATTTATAACTCGATGGTCCGAGCCAAGTAATATCCCGAGTAGTATTGACAATAGGACAAACGAGTTCGACTGTAGATCCTAAACTCTTGTAAGTACTTTCCTGGGTTACTACTAAATCTGTAATATAATCCATGTGAATAATTGTCTAGTTAGTAGTTAAGAAATGTCATCGTCATTTAATTTTACTTTGCATTATCGTGTCCATATTTACATGTAGCTTTTCATGTTGAAGACGTAATCACAAAGAGACTTATAACCCAGTCCGTGACAGATATAGAATGTAACTCTTGAAGAAACACAATATTTCCTGGAGTTAATTAAATGCATATTGACCAGGTTAATCCATCAGTTCATTAACTGTTACGGTTTGTACCCTATAATTCGGTGGATTATATTTGCGTTCATTACCATGATTACCATTCCATTTCATTTTACAAGTAAAGTTATGAAATTAATATCATGATGAATATGGTGTTATATCATATTTTTGATATATTCAATATAATAGATTAACTTGTTCTATCACAACTAATAAGTTATTTGCATGTTCATTTGTACTTAAGTGCTCAAATAAACAGCATTCTTCGTCATTTGTTCTCTGGTGTAGAGTTGTCTTCATTGGCAATCATACCACAATTTCCTATTTTATATTCAGGAAATGACTTTGTTTATTTTCCGTTTTACATGAAACTGAAAATATTCATTGTGATTTACATATTTGACCTAAAATTACCATTTCAAGCATATTTTTTTATCAAAATATATATTAACAACAACTTTTCCCATCAAGATATTTTACACTCATTAACAGCTTAGTAAAATACAATTGGTAGCAAAATGTCTTTTGGGTAAAAAATATCTAAATCATATCTAAATATTAATGGTAATATATCAAAATGAGGCTATTTGGCAGTTTTGCTGTTTCGCACTAACTGTAAGAATTTTGAAACTCTAATGCCAATCTTTAAGACAAATTTCAAAAATATAATTACTGATGTCCGACAAACTAAATTAAATGTCTGATTAACATTTGAAGGATGTTATTTGGTAGACTTATGATACTCTTTGATTTTCGAATGCATGTGCAAACAAAAGTGTCCATGATTTATCATACCTACTACTTTGATTGTATGTTTTGTTTGTTTGTTTGATTAACAAGGAAGATGACACTTTTCACGGTTTGCTTTTTCAAATGTTCATTGATTTTGCGTACTTTAACTTATATCCGATGATATATATCTGTAACCCTTCTTTTCACACTAGTGTACCGTTGAAGCGAATTTTAAGACATCTTGTTTCTATAACATTCTTTGACGTACATGTGTGGTTAAGGGCTCAAATTAATACTCAGAATACCAGCAATGTGGGTCAACGTACACGCATTTCTATCATTTACTGTTTAATGTTGATTTACCTCCATTGACAAGTATATTTTCTGTAAAACAGAATATTTTCACAGAATATTGTTTAGTATGCTATTTATGTTCGGAAAATATGATTAATTTCATTAACTGAGTGAATATGTGATTCATTGTGTACCAACGCAAATCATCATATACTGAAATGCACTCAAATGCGTATTCATTTCTTACGAAATTAATTGAAAAGAGACAAAAACACCAAAATGTCCTAATTTTTTAGCGAGGTTGCAATAGATGTTTCTAAACGTTGATCCTTACGTGCTTTCGTATGGTAATGTTGAAAACACTTTTGTTATAATAAAGAAAACACATACGTCAATAAAAATGGCAGACTAAGGTATCATCATATCCTCCTATATTTGAGTCAAATCATGGAATGGGCAAAAATATATATCATCTCAAGACTTAATTTCTATGAGAAAACAAGAACACTGTGCGGGACAAATTTTGCCATTCCAGAATTGGTAAATCTGACATTGTTGTTTTACAAGATAATTTCCCATATGTCCCAACATGTCACTGTTGTCACTAAAGCTGATTAAAAGTATATTTCTCGTGGAAAATTTAAAAATTCCGATGGGAATATTAAAAGTTTCCATCGAAAAAGTACTTTTCCATGGAATTTTAAAGTTCCCATCGGAACTACAATTTTCCATGGGAACATCAGTAAATAGTTTGTTCCCATTGGAAATTCTAAATTTCCCAAAGGATCTCATTTTTCTTCCCATGGGAACATTTTTTCCATTGGGAACGTATCTTCTTCCAATGGGAACATTCTTTTTCAATGGGAACATTTTTTTTTCCTTTACTATTTTTCGGAATTTGTAAAAGAGCTATTAAATATCGAAACGAACTGACGGGTACTAATAACCGGGAGCAGTTTATAACATTTTCATTTGATAAAAAAAATATGTAATTACACTAAATTAAAGGTATTTCTATCATACTTTTACATTCAAAAGTCTTTTATTGTCATTACATGATTAATAGAAACACGCTGATTGTATTGTATCGTCGTTTATAATTGTTTGGTTACTATTTAACGTCCAGCGGCTGATTTTACAATTTAAATCTTTCACTTTTGCTTTCGATTAATATCATCCTGCATTTCATGTAATATTGTTCGCTGAACTGCCAACGATCAGAGCCATGCCTGTGTATTTCGGAATTTAATTTATAGATAAAAATTAATAAATCTGTTTGAATTTATATACATGGGAAATCACGAATCGTGTTTAAGGTCGTTTTCTAGCTATAATCCTTGAATTTATGAAATTGACATTATAATTATTATTAATATACTTATTCTTTTTCATCTACGTAACTCGATATGCGTGTTTTCGCCACTAGAAAGATGTGCACTGATTTTTTTAAAGTTTATTTCATTCATTCGGTCAAATTTCCTAATTCAATTTGTTACTCGTCTACAAAAAATCCTTTTGTTTTGTTTCATTTTCGCATTCATCTTTGAAAGTCATGTTAGATTTGTCTTTTATGGTCTCTCAGGTAAATATAAAAAGAATCCAGAGTTTTGCATTTACAAGTCAGTACGGGTAAGAATTAAATACTTTATGGAAAACTTATTTCCTAAATGGTATCAGAGACATATAATACAAGAGATTCGCAACTCGGCGAACTAACGTAATTTCTCACGGCCACTAGGAAATCCTCGAGAGATCTTCTTAGGTAGTTAAAAGTATTAAAAGTACTCGTAGAAATGATGAATGTTCTAACATAACATAATGAACTGTTATGAAACAGATCGGCTTTCAGCGTTAAGATTATCATAATCAAATTATATAATTATATAATTTGGGTTCATATCTAATTATTTTACTTTATTTGTTTATAACTCTGATTTAAGTTTTATATTATTGATATAAAATAATTAACGGTAATAAATGTTGATTCACGTTTTATTTGAAAGTTTCATAATGGGCTTCTGTTGTATATACACCTGTCCCAGAGACATAATTTCAGTGTGACATGTATATTAAGTATGAATTATTCAATGACCAGGTAAATTACAACATGTTATAATGACACCTTGTACACAAGAAGTTGTTACACTCCAGGAGCTAGACTCTTTCAAAAGTGAAATTCACAAAATGTAAAATTAAATAATGTATCTAAAACCTAATTTTAATTTATTTGTTTATTGATCGTTAATCATGATCGACTTTGTCACATATTCTTGACATTTATAAATCATTAAAATTTGATTTATTATTGAGTTGTTTTTAATGATTGTCGGTAAATGTATGATTTCTAAGTGTGTTTTTGACATTTTCATTATGGGCTTGCATTGAGTTTTTTTTTATGATTGTCGGTAAATTGATGGTTTCTACATGTTCTAAGTGTGTTTTAGGACTAATATTTAATAGAAAATTACAATTAATTTTCTCATTTGAACAAAGCTTCATTCATGTGCACGCAATATGGTAAAGTCCGATTTTATTTCGTGGGATGGCGATCTTAATAGTTACGAACTATATATAATCCTAGGTGAATACACTGAAAGATAGTGATAGTGACGAAGACATAAGTGAGAGACCAGCCAAAAAACAAAAACAATTGAACAATAGTGCATCTATACATGGATATGTGTGACCTCTGTGCAACAAAAATCTAAAAACTTTAAGTGGGTGCCGTGGTCACAAATCAAAGCAACATCTTAAAGTAAGATTGTTTTAGGTGTAAATAAAATCTTTTATTATCACATATATATGTGTAGACTGGAAGAGTAACTGACACCAGTTTAATTTCTTTTACAGTCACCATAGAAATGTCCTCACTCCGATTTAATTCCTGCAAATATTTGTCTTCATATAAATATGGTTCATGTTTTGAATGAGTAGTCTGAAAGGACAACAGATACATGCAGCGCATTCATAATATTACGATCAGCTGTAGAAGGTTTCTATTTCCATGAAAATTTTACTCTTTTGTAAATTTACTGCCTTCGTTCAACTTTGGCATCCTAAAAAAATGATTTCAGAATAGCAGAAAATAAAAAACCTTGCCTTAACAGGATGAAACATGAATAATTTGCCCAACAAAATGCAGGCTATAGATTTCATAGTGCACAAAATCAAGGACTGATTTAAGAAAAATTGTCCATGAACAATTTCAATATTTAGCCATTTATTATAAAAAATTAAAAGAAAATTGCCTTATTTGATCACATCTCACTTCTACTTTGAAAAGAACAATGAAAGTTTTACACCCATGACATGTGTCAAGAGTTTAAAAAAAGTAGGGTACTAGCATAGCTGGTTTTGGGTAGACATGATAAATACGAAAATAATAGTCACTTTTGTTGATATTTTTAGAAATAACTATTGGACCAAATCTTGTAATATATGTCTCTGATGGTATTATATATACTTGAATTTTACCCTTAGGCTGTCTTCAGGTAATTTACAGTTTAAAGGAGCATTGTCGTCTTTTGCAACTAAATCAAAGACTTAAATGATATTATTTTGCGATTGCATACAGGTAAAAGAACTATTTGTCAAGTCTCATGTTTCACATTCATTTATTTTCCGGAAAGAAACCGGACTGTATTTTTGTATTACAATTTTCATAAACTTCCGTCAAGTCACGATAATTTTCTCTTGGACAATCCTTCTGATGCCACGATGTAAGTCACTTATACTTACCTTTTTATGTATATATAGTGTAAACACATTCATTTTGATAAAACGCAATTGTTTTTATGAGTTTTTGACGATGCAAACAATTTTGATAACCACATGCGAATTTGAATCACTGTGGGCAAAGTGTGAATCGATAAAATGTTTTCAGTTGGAATATGGTCAGAAACGTCACTGTGGGTAAACTTGACAGTAGATAAAGTGCTTTTTTGCGAATAAGTTCATACCTTTGACATATGAAGTTTGTATACTGAATTCTTATTTTGAATTATATGTTTCCATTAGAGGTACATAATATTTTCTATTATTTGCTACTATTTTTGTTGATTTGTCTGAAATGTTACATTAGCTGTTTTTATATCGATTGTCTTTGTTTTATTGTAGCTTTTCACCATATAGATGTGCAACGGAATAAATACTTATCTCACAGTATTGAATTTGATTTGTTAGTCCCTAACGATTTAGCACATTGGTTTAGCTGGGCTGCGTCTAGGCAGTCACAGTGAAAAGATCCATTAATCAGCATGGATACAGCAGAAACTGCTGATGATTCAAAACAGAGAGAACATACAATGACGGAAAAAGGACTTGAGTTGTTTCACACAACAATGGATAAACACATACAAACTTTAAAACGTGTTTCAAGTAAGATAGACGAACACTGTGTTAAAATTACTTCTGGACAAATGGACAATGAAACGTTAGACTTACTCAAACAATCATTAGAAAATTACACTAAAAGTCTGATGACTATATCAGTTTTCTTACATACGAAAACAGCTGAGGCGACAAGTGAATTAGAAGAACACACGAAATTTAGGGAAGACTTTGTCTACAAAGTGGAAGGACTTATCCGATCAAGTATTGCTGAGACAACAGGATTTCGACCTAAATCTACACTCAAAGAACCTTCTGTTAAATCTCAGAAGAAAACTTCAAAGAAATCATTATCCAAAGCTTCTCTTAGATCAAGTAACAGTTCAGTATTGCGACAAAAGGCAAAGATTTCTGTAGAAACTGCACGTAAGAAACTAGAATTTGCACAAGAGGAATCAGACTTACTGACGCAAAAGGCGGAATATGAAGCTACTTGCATAATTGAGAAGGCAAAACTCGCGGCTAAAGAAAAAGGATTATCAGCTAGAAAAGAGGCAGCTGTCGCTATGGCCGAGTTAAATGCAATTGAAGAAGACGAAACTGAGTCAGAATCTAGTGACAATGGATCAGAAATTGTAAAAATTCAATTAACGAAAAAGTATGTTGAAGACCAAAATAAAATTCTGAGTAAAGAGAATGACAATGAGAAATATATTTCAAGGCCGTCTCAACTTGATCCTTCTGTCCCTAGTTTTAAACCTAGCAATCTGCCAACAACGAAAGAGACTGGTCAGACCATTAAGCATGTTAAGCAAGAAGATGTTAACAACAATGTAGACTTTGCAAAGTTTCTGATGAAGAAAGATTTACTTACATCAAGATTCCATAAATTTGACGATTGCCCGGAAAACTACGTATCTTGGAAGAACACATTTAAATGTGTAGTAAATGAAATTAGTGCAACCGCCACTGAGGAGTTGGACCTTTGTTACAATATACAGGTGTACACTCAAGGAAACAGGTTATAAGCATCAAGGTAGCTAATGCAGGTTATCCTTCAATCACACTTGAACGTGCGTGGAATCGTTTGGACAGTCGTTACGGATCACCAGAGAAAGTAGAAAGTGCTTTAAAATGAAGTTAAGTGTTGTGCCGAAAATCACTTACAAGGACAAAAACAAACTATATGAACTCTCAGATGTTCTGGCTGAGATACGAGCAGTAAAGGAAAACCTGAATATTCTGCACTGCTGAGTTTTTATGATACAGCTGTGGGTGTTAATCCGACAATTTCAAAGTTACCAGCAGGATTACAAAGTAAATGGCGTGATCGCGCAGCCTCATACAAAAGAAAACATTGTGTCATTTTTCCACCTTTACCTTCTTTTGTGACTTTGTTCTTGAAATGGCAGAAGTTATGAATGACCCTAGTTTCGACTTTGAATTTAGTGGAACGTCTCATGAACCCAGAAACAGAACCAATAATCGTAATGTTTCAGTAGCAAAAACGGAAATTGTTAATAACGCTAACACTCCTAAATGTATCATTCATAAGGCGAATCATTCTCTTGATGACTGTCGTGTTTTTCGACACAAAACGCTGGATGAGAGAAGATCACTTTTGAAACAGCACGGTATCTGTTTTAGGTGTTGTGTTTCAAAGCATCTAAGGAAAGACTGTCAAGAAAACATCAGGTGTTCGGAATGTAAAGGAACTTCACATACTACAGCTATGCATGTCTTCAAAATTGGATCTCAAGATGGAATAAAATCGAAACCAGAAGCAAGTGCCTCAAATTATGGCGAGGAGAAATCTTCAAAGGAGGAAGTTGTGACAAAATGCACTGAAGTCTGCAAAGGTGGCGTAGGAAAATCGTGTGCAAAAATTGTATTATTAGACATATTACATGTACAGAAACCAAACACACGCATGCGTATATACGCGATTATAGATGAGCAAAGCAATTCCTCACTTGTGCATGGAGACATACTTGATTACTTTGACATCAAAGCAGAGTCCAGACAATATTCATTAAGTAGTTGTAGCGGTAAAGTTATGATGAACGGCAGACGGGCAAGTGGTTTTGTTGTGCAATCTCTAGATGGACAGAATCTTGAGCTTCCTACTCTCATTGAGTGTGACATGATACCGAATAATCGAAATGAGATACCTACCTGTGACGTAGCTGCTAATTACCAACACCTTGCATCCATTGCTCAATTCATACCTCCTCTTGATGCTGAGGCGAAAATATTACTTCTTATTGGTAGAGATTTGATGCAAGCGCACCACGTATTGGATCAAAAGATTGGCAAGCCGTATCAGCCATACGCACAGAGACTAAAATTAGGATGGATTATTGTCGGTGAATCGTGCTTGGATGGTGCTCACGTTCCCAAAGATGCAAGCGTTTTGAAAACTTTCATACATGTTAATGGAAAGTCTTCAGTGCTAGAACCTTGTAGTAGTAAATTTCATGTTTCTGATTGTGAACAAGACAAACACCTGTTTAAGACCACAAAAGATGACGACAAACCGAGTTTATCGATAGAAGATCGACGCTTTTTAGAACTGATGGACACTGAAATGAAAAGAGACGACAACAGTCATAATTGGGTAGCACCTCTTCCCTTCAAACCTAATCGTAAACAGTTACCCAACAACCGCACACAAGCCTTGCATAGGGCCAGGAGCTTTGACGCAACTCTTAGGAAGGATCCCGTTAAGAGACAGCACGTTAATGAATTCATGACAGCTCTGTTTGAAAATGGGCATGCAGAACGTGCTCCAGTACTAGAACCAAATAGTGAATGTTGGTACCTACCTTTATTCGGGATCTACCATCCACAGAAAAAGGACCGTATACGAATCGTGTTCGACTCGTCAGCTAAGTTTCAGGGACTATCCCTTAATGATGTTTTGATGACTGGTCCTAATCTGACTAACAATTTGCTAGGTGTGCTCATCAGATTTAGAGCGGAGAAAGTTGCTGTGATAGCTGACCTGCAACAAATGTTTTATAGTTTCTATGTGCGTAGTGACCACAGAGATTACTTACGTTTCGTCTGGCACGAGAATAACGACCTCACAAAAGAACTTGTGGATTTCAGAATGAAGGTGCACGTCTTTGGCAACAGCCCAAGTCCTGCCGTGGCTACGTGTGGTTTACAGAAAACTGCCGATATTGCTGGTGAAATGTCAGGTATGGATGTCAAGGAATACATTTATCGTAACTTCTATGTTGATGACGCACTGTCCTCACACAGTACGAGTGAAGAAGCAGTTAGTTTGCTCAAAAGAGCTAAGTCAGCTCTACTAGAAGAAGGAAATTTACGGCTACACAAAATTTGCTCAAATTCAAGTAAAGTTTTGTCGGCATTTGAGAAGGATGACTTAGCAAAGACTTGAAGAAACTTGACTTTGATCAAGATGATGAGCTTCCTCTTCAGAGGAGTCTTGGTGTCTGTTGGAATCTACGTGACGATGCATTTACTTACCGTGTAACACAGGACGAGAAGCCATATACAAGGAGAGGCGTATTATCGATCATCAATGGACTTTACGATCCTCTCGGGTTTGCCTCTCCAGTGACATTGGCTGGAAAACTTCTTTTGCGTGAAGCGATGACCGAACAGTTGGATTGGGATCAACCATTGCCAGATGAATTTCGTGCAAAGTTTGAAACTTGGAAAAACTCATTGAAACTGTTAGAAAATGTTCAAATTCCACGTACTTATGGAGGAGACCTCTCTGATATTCATCATCGAGATTTACTGGTGTTTTCCGATGCCTCGGAAAAAGCCGTTTCAGCAGTGGCTTATGTGCGTACGATTGACAATAGTGGTCAACAAGAAATACGATTCATTTTAGGAAAAGCTAAAGTAGCCCCAAAACATGGACACACAATTCCGCGGCTCGAATTGTGTGCTGCTGTTCTAGGTGTAGAAATCTTTGAAACAGTTCAGGAAGAACTTGACACAGACTTTAAAAACGTTACGTTCTTTACAGACAGTAAGGTTACGTTGGGATATATCTACAATGAAACCAAGCGATTCTTTGTGTACGTTAGAAATCGCGTAGACCGTATTAGAAAATCAACATCTTGCACACAATGGAAATATGTGCCAACTAATCAAAATCCAGCTGACGATTCTACTCGCAATTCTATCTCTTCCGTAGATCTCCCAAATAGTCTTTGGTTGAAAGGCCCAAATGCTTCATTTATAGATCACATCGATGAGGTTCCGTCATCATTTCCACTAGTTACACCGGATGAAGACTGTGAAGTACGAATTTTGAAAACAACTGTTGGCAAGGAAGTTCCTTTCGGAATTCATAGATTTGAACATTTCTCCACATGGATCAGTCTTGTACGAGCCGTTACCACGTTAAAAACTAAGTTAAGAACTATCTGTTTCGGTCAAGACAAGAATAGAAGGCAAGTTACTCGTGAGGAGAGTCAACATTTCATTCTTCAAGCCGTTCAGAAGGAGTTCTTTTCTGATGAAATTTCGGCTTTATCAGTTGGGGAACCATTGCATAAACACAGTAAAATCTTGAATCTCTCGCCTTACTTGGATGAGTTTGGACTTTTGCGGGTTGGAGGGAGATTGGGAAATGCGGACCTTGCGATATCTGAAGCGAATCCTATTATTGTTCCCAAAGGTCACATTGCCGTTTTGCTGGTGGGACATTTTCATGAACGGATCTTTCACCAGGGGCGACAATTCACTGAAAATGAAATTCGTAAGGCGGGTTTCTGGTTGTTGGGAGGAAGACGTGTTGTGACATCGTATGTATTCAAGTGTGTGAGATGTCGTCAACTCCGTGGCAGACAAGAATTCCAAAAAATGGCAGATCTGCCTTTCGATAGGCTTGACCCTGCGCCTCCATTTACATACATTGGTATCGATGTATTTGGTCCGTGGACAATTTCTACACGTCGTACTCGAGGGGGACAAGCTAACTCTAAAAGATGGGCACTCTTGTTAACGTGTCTTGTTGTGCGAGCCGTTCATATCGAAATCCTCGAAGAGATGACGTCATCCTGTTTTATTAACGCACTTAGACGGTTTTGTGCAATCAGAGGAGAAGTTAAGATTATACGTTCGGACTGTGGTACGAACTTCATAGGATCTGTGAATGACTTGAATATTAACATTATAAGTGTTGAGGATCGACCAATCAAACAATACTTGACTGAAAAGGTATAAATTGATTTTAACACTCCCATTCCTCCCACATGGGAGGAATCTGGGAACGGATGATAGGTGTTGCTAGACGGATACTCGACGCTATCCTACTTGATGTCAAACAATTGACCCACGATATGCTTGCTACATTATTTGCAGAAGTTTCTTCAATCATCAATGCTCGACCTCTTTTGCCTATATCATATGATCCTGAAGTTCCATTTCCGTTAACTCCTGCAACAATACTCACCATGAAAACTGATCACACTGTTCAATCTTTTCATCTAGAAGACTTCAGTTCCAAGGACCTCTTCAAGAAGCAGTGGAAAGGAATTCAGCATCTTGCGAATCAGTTCTGGCACCGATGGAAATCTGAATTTCTACCATCCTTACAATCTCGTAAGAAATGGCAACAGGAGCGTAAAAACGTACAAGAAGGTGATATTGTTCTCATGTGCGACAAATCACTACACAGGAATGAATGGCCAGTAGGAATCATTATCAAAACACACACAAGTGATGACAACCGTGTGCGCAAGGTCGATGTTCGTTTAGGAAAAGACAGGAAAACATTCACAAGGCCCGTGAACGAGTTGATTGTGCTTCTACCAAACTAACAATATGTAGTTTCAATGGACAATTAGAAAAGACTTGTTTTTTATGTATTATTATAGGACTAGATAAATTTTTTGACTCCGTCATTATAATGTGATATAGATAATATCAGGCGAGGAGTGTCATGTCTCATGTTTCACATTCATTTATTTTCCGGAAAGAAACCGGACTGTATTTTTTGTATTACAATTTTCATAAACTTCCGTCAAGTCACGATAATTTTCTCTTGGACAATCCTTCTGATGCCACGATGTAAGTCACTTATACTTACCTTTTTATGTATATATAGTGTAAACACATTCATTTTGATAAAACGCAATTGTTTTTATGAGTTTTGACGATGCAAACAATTTTTGATAACCACATGCGAATTTGAATCACTGTGGGCAAAGTGTGAATCGATAAAATGTTTTCAGTTGGAATATGGTCAAAAACGTCACTGTGAGTAAACTTGACAGTAGATAAAGTGCTTTTTTGCGAATAAGTTCATACCTTTGACATATGAAGTTTGTATACTGAATTCTTATTTTGAATTATATGTTTCCTTTAGAGGTACATAATATTTTCTATTATTTGATACTATTTTTGTTGATTTGTCTGAAATGTTACGTTAGCTGTTTTTATATCGATTGTCTTTGTTTTATTGTAGCTTTTCACCATATAGATGTGCAACGGAATAAATACTTACCTCACAGTATTGAATTTGATTTGTTAGTCCCTAACGATTTAGCACATTGGTTTAGCTGGGCTGCGTCTAGGCAGTCACACTATTTGATTTTTTATTTTAAAATAATTGCTGGTGATTTTTGTGCGAATATAGAACAATTCCAATTTGCAAATTTTATTAAATTTGGTGTTTTTTCTGAACTAGGTAGGTGAAAATTATTTATTATCTAGCTCTGCCAAATCTTTAACTAGATCCCGGAATTACACGTCGATGTATAAAATTTGTTGTAAAATCGCGAACCTTGCAGTACGGTCATATTTTGTATTTCCAAGTTTAAATAAAGAGTCTAATTTTTTCAAATATTGAATACGCAACCAAATCTCTGTAACTTTATCCATGTTTGATTTTTTATTTATGTTTCTGAAGGCGGTTGATTAGACATTAGTCTCGATCATCCAGCCGCTTTATTTTTCAAAGTATAGCGTCTGGATGACAAATGATATAAAATGGTAATTTATGACAATCGGAAAAGTATCGGCTTTTTAGCTTGTTTTAAGGATAATGTCCAAGACGAATAACCAAGAAGTTGGTTATTGACTTCGGAAGAAATGACATTACGATAAAATTATTGAAAAGCCCGAGTGTATCGATTGTTGTTTAAAGCTATTTATAATTTTTGTGAAGAAATACAAGTCATGGAAAACACCAGACAGCATGGCTTCCATGGCCGCGAAGGAAAATAACAGCACATCCAACCTTGGTAAGATGATATAACAACACAAACTGTAACATACATTTCAATGCAACCTGATACATCGAGTAGTTATATTCTTGCATGCTATGTAAACGAGTTAATAATTATACAATAAATAGCAATTTTTGTATTGACTGGGACCACTCGAATAGTCGTACACGATATAAATACATTTTGGGGTTGACATGTATATCTTTAACTTTATAAATACTTGATGGAAAAGTACTATGACGCCAAAATATGACCTTCATCCAAGACAAGTTTGTTGTATCTATCTGTATAAGGGAGTTTGCATCTTGATATGTGTAAAAAAAAGGGGGGAGGAGAGATTCACAATGATGTACACATTCAAAGGAGGGAACGCAATCCAAAACCATAAGTAGAAGAAAAACAAACAAAGTGTATCTAGAAGATGCCATTTTGTTCATACACCAAACGGTCAAAATGTATTATACTTGATTTTTATTTTAAACAAATGCATTTAGCTTATACAATACAGATAAGAAGTGGGACACGTTGTTATGAAAAGTAATTTCGTTTAACTCGTATTTCACTATCTAAAATTTAAATAAACTGTTAGTAAACAAAGTTTGGACCGGTCAACTTAAAATAGAAAAATCATTTTTGCACTTTTATTGCACTATTAACAGGCATTTTTCACACACAAAAAGTTCATAAATGAATAAAAATGTTGTCAGGGAAGATACCAAGTGGCTATTTAAACCTGTATTTTTTTAATGTTGAACAAAACCATGGCATGAGAAAAATACTGAAAATTCGATTTTCTGCAAAACAATAGACAGTAAAACAATAGATTCAGCATCAATGAAAGGAGGTGTCAATGAGGCAGCAACTGGTGAACCCAATGACATAAATTACCAAAAGTAGACATCAACATGATTAAGAGGTCATCATGTAGACTAAAACAAAAAGTGAAGATAAAAGTACCAAAATGTCAACATTATACAAATAAGGAGATGCGGTATGAATTCCAATGAGACAACTATGATATCCACCCAAGTTCAAATGAAGTGGATGTGAGCAATTATAGGCAACTGTATGGCCTTCAACAATGAGAAAAATCCATGCATGTTTTGGATAGAGAATAGAAACAGGGAATGTGGCAAAGAGACACCAACCCGACCAAAGAGCAGGAAATAGCCCAATGCCACCAATGGGTCTTCAACGCAGCAAGAAAATCTCGCACCCCGAGGCGTTATTCAGCTTGCCCCAGGACAATAATTCATACAATATATTTCTATGATGTTTTTTTCAAACAATTTGTTTTTCATATATGCTATGCTGGTGACCAAAATTAATATGATTTTAATAATAAGTAAACTTTCTTGTGTAGACAAACCAATGATGATTTCTGGACACAGATTTTATGTGAAAATGTGAAGAATTAAAAAAATATAATGTTCAGGCTCTTCATTGTATCATACTTAAACAGCTTCAATTTTATAAGAACAAGATTCAAAGAATTTTTTTAATACTGAAACATCAATCAGTTTAAATAAATCACAGTGCCAAAAATGTTGGGTAAACATTATTTTGACAGCAACCACAAAACGAAAAAGGTACACAGACGTATATTAAGTAAATAAAACAAAAACAAGAAACACATTGGTCTCAGATATGTCAGAGAATTAAGATTTGTATTAACAAATTAAAATCATATAAACAATTAAACAATTGGTTTTCACGTTTGAATTGTATCTCATTTTCATGTCGGGCCCTTTTATAGTTGACTATATGGTATGGAGTTTTTAATATTGAAGGCCGTGCAGTGACTACTAGTATATTTGCTTATATCCACGTCATTTGAACTCTGCTGGGTTGTTACCTCGTTAGCAATCATACCATATCTCCTTATTTTTATATAAAGGTTCACAGGAGAAGATATTGTTCTTGTGAAGCTGTCCTTTATTGCATGCTAATACATGATGGATATTATAATAGTTGGAGAAGTAGAATACACTTTTGAGTTACCATGCAGTATGGGATAAATCCCATTCCATCGTCTCCTATGCATGATACAAACATGCATTCAAAGAGTATTGGGTTTCATGAATGACTGGTTAAGTTCTGTATTTCCTCCATAGACAAGGGGTAACACTGGCAAAGTGGTATTGTGTGAAGGTTGGTTCCTAAATATTTTCTTCCCAAAAGGATTAGGCGATATAGATTATTGGTGTAACAGCTAAGAAACATTCAGACTATTCTGTCGTTTGCAGTTAAGATCAGTTAATTTTGTAAATGAAAATTGAGTTGGCTCATTGTGTGATCTCACTGATCTGCCAGTAATAGTTGTTAAGGAAGTTTTTCTACATTGCAATCTTAGTATTTGTATGAGTTGTTTTTCTTTACATAGACGTAACTTGATGTGTGCTTTTTATGTAAGGTAAGTGTATCAGATATCTGAAAGAATATTTAAAAGGACAGCATAAATTATAACAGGAATTTACAGAAATGAGAATAATGAGACTAAACTAAGAAAAATGGATAAAAATTATGAATAGAGACTATAATGGTGTGATACAATATAAAGAATAGAGAATAGTGGTGTGCTATAATATGAAAAATAGAGAATAATGGTATTTAATAGTATGAAGATAAGAGATTAACGTGGTGTGCTATAATATAAGAATACATTGATTGTTGGTTGTTTGGTTATCGTCTTGTGGTTAATAGTGGTAATGTTCAGGACGAAAAGAAACTAACAATAAATATAAAAAGGAGGTCCTGAATTATAGGCCGTTCGGGATACAGGTCGGAGAAAATTATGACTCACTAGAAAATTAGGGTATATTGTATTGGGGCAGATATTTAGCTTTAAGTACAACGGTCCACCTATGGACCCCTCTCTTAGCGCGCAGAGAGCGTGGTATCATCTATACACGAGCAGTGGCGGATCCAGAACTTGTTATAAGGGGGCTACAGTCAGGCTTCAGTGATTCCCTATATAATCAAACAAATTTTTCCCACGAAAGGGGCGGGCCCTAGATCCGCCTATGACGAGTGCTATGACATTTAGACAGGGCCGTAACTAGGCCTCAAAATCAGACGAGGCAGATGTTTTGGTGCCGCCGACAGAGGCACCCAGGTAATGGGGAACCAGGGGCAACGCCCCTCCCCACGGCCGAAAATAGTAATATTAAGGTCGAAATGTACCTTGTTACATCCGTTTTTGTATCATATTTACCGTAACGAAGAACTGCATTAGGCTATCAGAGCAGGCTGACAGATACTTGCCTCGAATCTTGTTCCATCAAACATGTATCCATTTACAGAAAAGGTTCATGTTTGATAGTAGAAAAGCAGGACAAGTGTGTGTGGTCAACGCTTCATTGAAAATAACACAAATTTTCAATAGCACTATAAATAAAGTCCAAAGAGTGGAACCTAGTCACTATCTGTGAATGCTAGTTCGACCTTTCTTTACCAATTAATTTTTTTCTTTTAATAAAATGTACATGTACAAAGTTCAGGTAAAACAGATCATCGTTAATTACAGTTTTTAATCGTTTGTTTTTAGAAATTTAAACTAGAAAAGTAGTCAATGATAAAGTCTTAGATAAAAATCATGACAAAAAAAAAGATTAAAACTTATAAGTACTTTTAATCAACGAAAAATGTCCGAAATCTGAATAAGTACGGCCAAAAGCTTTATTTTGACTATAGATCTTTATTAAATGTTTATAAATCACTGAGACAAGAATACGTGTGAAATGGTATTTGAAGCCGTTTTATTTATTTGACATCACGTCTCTATTAAAATTGCCCATCATCAAGTTGGGCCCGTACTTTGACCTATAATGGTTTACTTTTATAAATTTTGACTTGGATGGAGAGTTGTCTCATTGGCACTCATACCACATCTTCTTATATCTATATAGGGTGAGCTACAAGAATGTCAGTTTTAATAATCACATATACATATACTAGTACACTGCTTACTGTTTTTAAATTATTTTGGGGATTACGGAAGTGCTATTTATAGATGTTCTATATTTAATTATTTGTTACGCCCCTATATATATATATATCTGACCAGTCCGAAGAATCACCCCAGACGCTATATTTATATATGCGTCTGGGTAATCGAGACTAATTAGACATTAGTTTAATGTAGGCGTGGCTATCTGTAACTTTCCTCCAATCAGCTGGCCTATTTAACAAACCTGTGTGCGATGATGCGTGAATACTGGCAATGACATTGTAATAGTTTATTTGACGATGTAAAGCAACATAATTGAATGAAAGTATATATTATTCGATAGAAAAATAATTTCTTTAATTGAAATGTTTGTTTTAGGACTATCAAAGCAATATTTACAACGTTATACAGGTTTTTATCGGCAAGTATCATACGTCAGGATATGTCATGCGTGGCCAATGTTTATTCTAGTATTTCATGATGGTCAAATGTATGTAATATGCAAGTTTTAAAGATATCATGAAATAATAGCAATACATTTGATGGAAATTTAGATTTGCTTTTTTTAGATTATTTTCAGCAGTGAGATACGGTCTTAAAGTGTTGAAGAAAAACAAAACTTTGATAAAAGGATGCATAACTATTATGTGTTTTAAAAAATTAAGTGTCATAAAATTTGAATTACGCAATTAGCGCATCTTGATCACTTTTGATAAAACAGTAATGCATTAATGTTACATCGTTGATCTTTAATGCTTAGAAGTGATTTTTGACTGTTATATACACATACGTATAAGCAGAGACATATATACACATTCTGGTTTAAGCTTGCTATAAACACACTAAAATCGATTTCTTTGAAATATCAATCATTTTGGTCAGACCTTTGTTTAATAAGTTTTGAGAATACCCCACCCCCAAAAAGTAAAGAAATTGTTATCTTCATCTAAGTTGTTGTTTTAAAACGGAATATCCTTTGAGGTCAGCCAATCCCTAATTCAATATAAGGAGTGTTTCCATAGATCGTACAAGGTATTTAACTTGAAAATCACAATTTTAAAATAAATTGTTCTTCGTAATAAATTTTGATATTTCGAGAAACTTTTGCAATTTTTGCTATAATTAAACCTGGCCAGGAAAATATCAGCATTATTTTCGTAAGATTGAAGGTTATGGTATCGTTATATTTACGTTACGTTTACGTGTAACGTTAAAATAACATTAGGTAAACGTTAAAAATAAACGTTATGAAGTAACCATCTTACAAGTTATTTTTTAAAGTTCTCATAACGTTGGTTGAACATTAGGATTATTACGTCACATTTGCAATGGTGTACTTATGTAAAGGTAACGTTATTCTATTAACGTTTATATTTGAATGAATTTATAACGTAACATTTATACCATAGTACAACGTCTAAATAATGTTATTAAAAACGTTAATTGATAACATTAATTTAATGTTGAAAATAAACGTTATTTAGTAACCTATCTTAAACGTTATTTTTCTATGTTCTTATAACGTTGATTGAACATTATGATTATTACGTCACATTTGTAATGTTTAACTCACGTAAAGCTAACGTTATTTTATTAACGTTTGTATTTGAACAATTTATAACGTAACATCTATACCATAGTACAACGTCTGAATAATGTTATTGAAAACATAAATCGATAACATTTATATAATGTTAAATAAACAAAATAATTTAACGTTTGATCACTAACCATTGTATAACTTTAAATCCCATAGTGGAATGTGACGTCATTTAAAATTTTAAGAAAGAGGCTTAGATGGCGTTCCATTTCAAGTAGTTGAAAATTGGCAATTTTTTGTTTATTTTGATCTACCAAAAGCAAAAAGAATCCAGCTAATGGTAAGTAAAAATAATTTGTCAATCTTCTGTAGAGAACGATTCCATCTATATTAATATGTATTTCTTAAAAAATGCCAATGCATCACTGCATGGTTTTATTCTAATGTCGTTGTACGACAAAAACCCATATAGTTCTTTAAAAAATTTCACTGTAGTCGTGTAACTTTTAGTAGAACAAACATTGTTTGCTAAAGTCTACAGTAATTCCCCTCAGAGTGTTCCATGCTTTAAGACGATCACGTATTACGTTAGTATAACGTCGAAGAAATGTATTTTTTTTATGTTTTAATAACGTTTGTATAAAGTTAAAACATAACGTCTTATTTATAATGTTGAAATTACGTAAATAGAACCTTAAAATATTACGTTTGTTTTCAATACGAAATTATAACGTAAAATTAATACGACAATACAACGACTACATAACGTTTTTTGAAATACGTAAATTCTCAATATTTATTTAACGTTAAATACACATATCAATTTACGTTAAATAACTTACCATTTTATAACATGATGTCATACGCTAGTATATGACGTCATTTAAAAAAAAGAAAACATAGAGTGCCATTTTCATAATTACAAAGAGTTTAAAATGAGAAATTCTTTGTTTACATTTAATTATTTATGTGCTTCTATCTTTACGCTAAAAGTATTATTAGTTAGTGAAATATCGGTAGATCTAAGTAAAACTTTCAAATTTTGTTAATTTTTTCCCAATCATACGACACATTGAACAATTCATGGGATCATTTTAATTTATTTGTACTTTGTCATGACCCTATTTAATCCTTGCCGAAACTTATCCACATTGCAAATTTTAAATTCGCCTATGCTTGATGGTCAGTTTATTTTGGACCAGCACTGAATATACTTATTATAATGTAGTTTTAATTTATATCGCTTAGACTTTGGGGAAAACCATTTGATTTTCTTAATGTTCAATATTTTCATATGCCACTGTTCTTCCTTTTAATATATCATAGTTCAGATATTTTTTTAGCATTTCTGGAGCAGTAGCCGTACCTTTCTGGTTACTAGTTGTGTGTTGCATATTATATAAATTGTAACACTTCGTAGTGACTTGATAGGTTGAATAGAATCTTCCACGAAAAATACAAGCAAAGAACTTGTTATCGGATAATGTAACATAAAAAAATAGCAAAGTATGCAAGGACAGTCCAGGATGAAGGTACAGAAATTGTTACATAAGAAAGAGTACTTGTGTTTCATTAGAGTTGATAAAACTTAATAATTAACGCTATCATAATCAACGATATTAGACCTACTCAACAATGTAACTTAAAAGTGTTTTCTGTATCAAATGCTATGTTATTAGTAAATGTTACTGTAACGTTAGTTTTATGTAAATATAAGAAATGTTACTGTAAAGTCAGTTTTATGTAAATATATAACGTAATAAGAAATGTTACTCCAACGTTCGTTTATTATTAATATATGACGTGATAATGGATGTTACATGGAACGCCACAGCTGTCTTATATGGAACTCTGGTATTACGTTGTTGTTTTATTATTACTTGATGATATTTTGTCTTTACATAATATGGTTTTGACATTACGTAATGATGTTTTGATATAACTCAATATGGAATAGTCATTACTTAATGATATTTCGATATTACACGATATGGTTTCGTATTGACTTGATATAGTTTTGTCATTACTCGATATGGTTTCACCATTATTTAATGTGGTTGTGTCATTAGGCAATGTGGTTTTAACATTACTTGATGTGTATGTGACTTAACGTAATGTAGTTGTTTCATTACATGATGTGGTTTTGTTATTTCGTAATGATGATTTGCCAATTCTTTATATGGCTTTAACATTACGTAATGATGTTTCAAAATTTGACGATTTTACGCTACATGATGTGTTTGTTTCAGTATTTGATGTGGTCCTGTCATTCTTTGATGTGGTTATCACATTACTTGATGAGGTAAAACCACGTGACAATTTCGGAAAAAATATGTTCTATTTTGAAACCGATTTCCATATGTCGTTTGTTTAATGTGCTTTGGATGAGTATCGCTATCCATTGAGTTAACGTTCAAATTAAAGTTCGAGTTGTTGTTCAGAGTTATTTGGTATGAAAAAGGGGAACGGCATACAAAAAAAAGAAAAAGTACTAAAAATTAACAGTATTTCGGACATAAGGGGATATCCCCAAACGACTTGGTACTGCAGTTTTTTCCTTAGTTCTCAAATAGAAGCAGTATTATAATAAATTCGTAAAGATTCCACGGAACCCTGTATCTCGCCTGATATTGCTGCTGTCAGTGTTAAAGCGTAATGTTAACTGTACATTTATCGGTAAAAAAATTAAAAAAAAATGTTTTCTGTAGATGCTTTATCTTGATCTTGAAGAATAACTCCTATACAAGTTTTATAACTATTCATGGAGGTTTACAAATTTATCATGTCAAAACAGTTTAATTCGGTAATATTTAATGCAAAAAACCTTATATAAAAATAAGAAAATGTGGTATGATTGCCAATGAGACAACTCTCAACCACTGTGACATACCAAATGACGTACAAGTTAACAACTATATGTGACGGTATGGTCTTCAACAATGAGCAAAACCCATACCACATAGTAAGCTATAAAAGGTCCCGAAATGAAAATGTAAAACAATTCAAACGAGAAACCTATAACGATCTAAATGATGAAGACGCCGACGACGAAATATAGGTTTGTTGTGTCTCACTGCCGCTACATTAATGTCGCAGGCTCGAAACAAATCAAAAGACTTGTACTTTATTGTCAACAAATGAGACACTTTAAATTAACTCACACTAAAGTTACAGGAAATGGGGATCGGACTAAGCGACAAAGCATCAATTCTATAAAATGAGAATTCTCCGATTTTTTAGCGTGTATGATCATTTGAACATATACGAATATCAATCTTTTATTTTTATAAATTGCATTCTCTGATATACCTCGCACTAATTGAATAAAACAAACTTTTGGAATATCTTTTCACAGGTGACGACCGACGGATATGTTCCAGTTGTCGTAACCACAATCCCGTCATCTTTTCCTCGAATGTGAACTACCAAATAAAACCAAATCACTGGGTTTGTACTTTCACGAATGACACGACGGGTGCTACACGTTGAGCAGAATCTGCTTACCCTTCCGGAGCACCGAGGTCACCCTGATGGATTTATATTACCCAATCATACCGATCTATTGAGTTAAGCCAATTGAAACTGTTTTTACATTTTTTTCTTATGTTGTGCTGTTACACCACAGTCCGAGGTTAGGTTAGGGTTTAGCGCTCACATACATGTTAAACTCCGCCACGTGCACTTTCTTTATGTGCCTGCCCCAAGTCAGGAGCCTGTAGTTCAATGGTTGTCGTTGTTTCATGTGTGTCATATTTGTTTTCGAAGATTGTTTAGTTATAAATTAGACTGTTAGTTTTCTCGTTTGAATTGTTTCATATTTTCACATGGTGGCCTTTTGTAGCCGACTATACGTTGTGTTGAAGGCTGTACTGTTGCCTATGATTGCTTACATCCACTGCATTTAAACTCTGGTGGATAGTTGTCTCATTGGCAATCACACCACACCTAACTTTATTTCAATTTCTATGTTGTGTTTTGTATACTGTAACATTGTTTATCTTTTGTACGCATACCCTGAGCCCTCTTTTCGGAAGCCCGAGCAAAAGCCCTTGATCCGCGATTGAAAATTTAGATACGAACTCATAGTAGATAACTCAATTTCAACTCGAAATCTTAATCTAAATGAGACTCAAATTCGAGTCTAACTCGAACTCTACCTCAAAAGGTGACTCAAATTCAAAGTTGAAGTCGAATTGTAACTCGAACTCTACCTTTAAATGTGACTCAAACTCGAAGTTCAACTCGAAACTAAATGCTAACTAGAACTTTAATTCTAATAATGGCTTGAATTCTAACTCGAAATCGAAGACTTACTCAAAGTTTAACTCGAACAGTAACACGAACTTTAATTTGAACTCTAACTCGATGGGGCACACTCATCCAAGGCACATAAAACAAGGAAATCTATTTAAAATAGAACTAGTTTTTCCGAATTGGTCACGTGGTTTTATCCCATCAATTCAAGTAATGTGATAACCACATCAAAGAATGACAGGACCACATCATACACTGAAACAAACACATCATGTAGTGTAAAACCGTCAAATTTTGAAACATCAATGTTAAAGCCATATTGGCAAATCATCATTACAAAATAACAAAACCACATCATGTAATGAAACAACTACATTACGTTAAGTCACATACACATCAAGTAATGTTAAAACCACATTGCCTAATGACAAAACCACATTAAATAATGGTGAAACCACATCGAGTAATGACAAAACCATATTAAGTCAGGGCGTAGCTGGCCTAAAATAAAGTGCAATCATTAGTATCGCGGAGCGGAACGAGTCTAATTTAAATTTTTTTTTACCATTTTATGCAGAAAATGATAATTTTTTTCGGGCATTTTCCCGGTATGCCATGCTTATAAAATTCACATCACTCCTTCACGCCCAAACTCCTATTTTGTGAATACTTGTGGACTTTATAGTGATTCGGCAAGGGAGGGGCTATGGACCGCTCAAAGTCCCCAGCTGGTCCAGGGTAGCACCCTAGTCGGGAATCCAGGACAGCACCCTAGACGGTGGTCCAGGGAAGCAAATCCCCGGAAGCTCATACAAAGGCATATGAGTTATTACAGTGACAGCTTTGAACATGAAAATACCCCATCTGTTTCTTACTATACCAGATTTTCATGAAACGATAGTAAAATTCTAGTGAGTTCCGTAATTTGCTGCTCATATTATTAACATAATTATTTTCAAATATAAAATAAATTCTATAAAACGGAAGATCAGGAAGAGTAGACAACCGAAACGTTAATCAATAAAAGGGCAATCAATGGACACAGATAAGACACAAAAGGACAAACAAAAACATTCAACATTGAAAACTAAATACAGATAAAAACACGGACCCCGAAAAAATGTGGCGACCTCCGGTGCTCCGGAAGGGTAAGCAGGTCCTGCTTCTTGCGAGACACCCGTAGTGTTTCTCACGAATGTCATTTTCAAATCAAATGAGAGGTTTCTACGACAACGGTAGAAGGTCATTTGGGACACAGATACCCCATGTGAATTAATAGTCTTTTGGACGAACGGACAATGGGAATACGAAATCGAACGACCACTTTTAAATCTTGACCCGAAGCCGACTAAGTTACTACAGGAAGGGGTTGGGGTATTACTCCCGTTAATATATCTAACATCTAAAAGTCAAATAGTTTTTTTCATATTCTAATTACCTAGATGGAAAAGAGTAGTTTCCATACGAGTTTGGCTCCCATTCATGCTGCAGTAGGTTGACTTTTGCTTCATGTTTTGACAACACATCATTTGTCAGGTTAGACATATCAGGATAAGGGGTCAAACAATGTTATTTTCTTTGCAGTAACGTCTTGTAAACTCGACGTACATGGCTCATTTACATCTTTGCTAGGCGAACTAAATATAACGTTTTGGCTTTCATTATCCGCTGCCCCTTGTTAAACTAATAATCTAGCTTCTTCATCATTATCGTCCTGAATATGCATGAAATATTTGCCACTGGACGTTAAGCAACCAACAATCAATCAATCTTCATCATTATTTTGATTTCTACCGGGTTAAACTTTGTGACGTGATTGTAGTTGCAAGTACAGTAAAGACTAAAACTATCCGTAATTCAATTTCACAATTATTTTTTGTGAAAAAATGTGCAAGCAAACGATTTTTGCGTAAAGGCAGCTACGCGCCTGTAAGTAATGACAAAACTATATCAAGTCAATACGAAACCATATCGTGTAATATCGAAATATCAGTAAGTAATGACTATTCCATATTGAGTTATATCAAAACATCATTACGTAATGTCAAAACCATATTATGTGAAGACAAAATATCATCAAGTAATAATAAAACAACATAACGTAATATCAGAGTTCCACATAAGACAGCTGTGGCGTTCCATGTTACGCTTACGTTAGTTTGATGTAAGTAAATAACGTAAACGAAAACGTTACTTTAAACGTTTAAAGTTGCTTGAAGTCTACAAAATGACGTTAAAAATACGTTCGTAAGTACGTAATTAGAACACAAAATTTTACGTTGAAATAACGTTTTATTAACGTTATTTTGTTTGCTGGGTTGTTTGTGTAAATAATTTTTTCTTTTAATTTCATTAATTTCAGCTTTTTTCCAAGGTCCTTACGCCGGGTTTATTTTCTTTCGGGTTTGATCTTTTATTATGATTAATAAGTAATAAAGAAATTTTTTCCAGTATAATCTTGTTTTTGTTTAGTAATATCAGAGACATATTTTATATTTCTCTGGTAATATATTATGTGAATTCATAAATTACACTTGGAAATTTTTGAACAATGAATTTGTCACCATTTCGCTTTTGTCGTCTGTCCAACTTAGTTTGGTCCTAAATATACATGAAATACTTGCCCTGAACGTTAAACAAACAAATATCCACCAATCCATCTGCAATTGCGCTATCCTCTGTTACATACCCGTCATTTTGTCACATGCTTGGTATTATTTATTTGAACAAATTTCGTGTTGTAAGATGTTGTCCTACATTCAACTTGTTCTTGTCCAGTATTACATTCCTTGAACAGCTTTAAATGTAAAACCAAATCCTATTAAATTAATTTGGTGTATTGGTTCTCTGAAACGCGTTTTGTACATTTGAGCGTGTCAACCCTCTCATGTAGTGGTTGTTTCATTTACATATTTTACAATTGGTGACATGTCGGTATGATGTCATTCAGTAATTTCGAGATGACAGACCAAATATAAAAACAGTTTTAGCGTTACAATTAAATGGTACTTTGAGAATAATATTTGCTACACTTAGTTTAAAGTTAAACTGATTAAAATATTGATAAGATTTATTGAGAGTCAGAAAATTTTAAACTGTCCAAACATTTTAATAGAGGGGAAAAGAGGGATGGTAGCTTAAAACCGAGACAAAATTTCTGTCACATGAACTGCTGTATTTTAGTGTTATGGGTTTGGGTTTTGCTCATTGTTGAAGGCCGTACGGTGACCTATAGTTGTTGTGTCATTTGGTCTCTTGTGGTGAGTCGTCTCATTGGTAATCATACCAGATCTTCTTATTTTTATATCATGTACGTCGATAGGACAATTAATGTTTATCAGTTGATTTGAGCATGGAAGTATTATATTGTCAATATAATACTTCCATGATTTGAGCTACATCATTATTGTTCTACTTGATTAATTGTTACTCAATTTTGCGTGTATTTGCATTTCAAATATAATATAGTACTTGCAATGTACTACTGGAAAATGCTGACCCAGATGATTTTTATATTCCACTCTCTGTAAAAATGAAAATAACACTATAAATTTGGTGCGTTCGAAGCGCTTTTCGGTATTTACCGTCACCGGGTACGCTCAAATTCAAAATATTAAAAGCAAGGGATGTTTAAATTCTTGAGGAAATATATGACTGTAACTGTAACATTTTTTTTGTGTGTGGCTCTTTGATGATCATTTATTAAACCTGGATTTTCATTCTTTTTTCATAAGTACGTCTGGATTTCTACAGAAGTCACACTATATACATATATAAATAAAAGGAGTTGTGGTTCATATACGTCAATGACATAGCAACCCAACCACAAAAAAATACATTTATATATATAGAAGGCATTTATAGATCTGTTTGGTCGAAGCACGAATAAAACTTCAGTTATTGTAAGATATAAACTGTGTTAAACAGTGGACAAATATTTTAGACACTGGTCTAGATGTGTAAAATGGACCATAGTAGAATAAATTATAAGGTTTTAAATGGTCAGTAAGAAAAGGTATTACTAGAATAAAAAAAACTGGAGTTATCATGTAATGGATATGTTGAAATTTTATGATCATGAAATATTCTGTAATATTAATGATTTTACACTTGATAAAATACAGTTTCAAAGATTGAAGAACAAATATTTGATAAATATAAAATGACTGATGTATAAGGTTGCTTCATACGGTCAAGGTTATAAGTTAAGAACATATAAGCTATACAAGTCCTCATTTTGTATTGAATCATATTTGGAACAGAATTTACCACTGTGGTATCGTAGTGCTTTTTCAAAATTTAGATGTGGAGTAGCACCTTTAAGAATTGAAACTAGTCGGTATGAAAGAGAGGAAGTTAATGAAAGAACCTGTTTTAACTGTACTAACGAAATAGAAGATGAAAATCATGTGATTTTAAAATGTCCTCTATATAACGATTTAAGACAAAATATGTTCCTGTAGTGTCACTTTTAATAATGATTTTATGGAATTAGCTGATAAATTTATATTTTTATTCAGTAATAATATGATTTTTAATATTGTTGCCAAAACCTGCCACAATATCTTAATAAGAAGAAAATCTGTAATATATAGATAACTTGTATTTAAAAATATTACAATTTTATGAAAATATGTTTTATAACGTATAAATGTATATTTAATTATATAACCTTTCATAATTCTTTTAAGAATGGCACATACATTGTAACTTGTTTATTCTTGTTTTCTTAATTTGAAATGTATTTTACTGTATATAATAAAATGTTATGTATGTGGCGAGACTTTAATAAACTATTGAATCTGAATCTATAATAGAAAATAATCGAAATTTTAAAGAATTTTGTTTGTTTTAACTCAAACACAAAGAAATGAAAGAAATAAAACAAGAAGGTCCATGCCCCAAGCCGCGGTGAAATAATGAATCAGATGCATTTAAGATTTTAGAAAACTATACCAAGTTAAAATTCACTGGTGAATTTCAGGTCATTGCAAAATGACAATACCTTACTTTCATTTGACAAATTGAAATTGCTCCGTAAACTCCCAATTCACAGCTAATTAGTATGAGTGTACCGGAAATGAATGTTATAACATGTCTGGGACGTTATGTAATACAAAACGTATTGATAGTGGGGCGCAGGACATTTTAGCGAAACATTTAAAACTCCATTTTAGCGCAGACATTATAGACCCTTTTAGCGCCGAATTAATCCGTTCACCTGTATTTTCAATAGCCCATTTTAGCGAAAACTTACCAGGTTGAATGAAAATCACCATACTAAAACCATGAACAGTACTAGTAATTTATGCTGGGTTAATGTTTAAGTTGCATTTACATTTTTTGTTATGGAAATAAATGTTGTTGTTGAAACAAACAGAGGAAATAAAAGTGCGACATGTGATGGCTAACGTCACCCAGCCATTTTTGCTTTCTTGAACAACATATATTAAGAAGCATCGATTGATCTGCTCTACAACATGTCTATACAAGACGAAGAGAAGGAACAGTTCCTATCGAAATTTTATGAACAATCTTCTACAGGGGTATACTAAGAGCCTGTTACATGTCCGTACGTTCATTGGTACATAAATTGACAATTAAAAATTGAGTTAACTTTTAGACTTTTATTGCTGTATTTTTATTGTGCTATCATGATACTATATTAAAATTCATTATTCTACAATGAATAAATAACATTCTCTAAAATGGCATTGATAATTTCACTTTTCGGTAAAATGGGTTAAAAATCTGGCGCTAAAATGGACTATACTTTGGCGCTAAAACGTCCGACTGTTTTTCGCTAAATGTCCTATATATGCGCTAAAATGTCCTCCGCCGTTGATAGTGATACACTTTTGCTGAATAAATTGAATATGAATACACATCACTTTACATAATTCAGTCTAAACACGGCATTCTTTAACAAATGAATCTTGATAACCTGAGCCAGAATATGTACAGAATGTACAAGGCAAATTTCATACACATATAAAAAAGAATAAATTGTGCAAGCACAAGATTAAATGTTCTTAAAAATTGAAATATTTATTGAATAGAAATGATCTTACTCGTATAGACCAATTATGGAATATGCATGTGCGTTACGGGATAGTTGTACTCAACAATAATTTAGAACATGTAAATTTGGAAGCAGGACGAATAGTAACTGGGTTGCCCGTGTATGCTAGTCGGGAAGCTATATATTTCGAAACAGGCTGGGAATTGCTAGTAGACAGAAGAAAGTCAAGAAAGCTCAATGTGTTCTATTCTTTACATAACGGGACTGCCCTTAATTATCTCTGCGATTTAATGCTCCCACTTGTTGGTCAAATAACTTATTATGATTTTCGAAATAGTAACAACTATGTAGTACCTCGTTATAAACTAGATATAACCAGAAAAGCTTTTTTTTTTTCATCTACTACTATTGAATGGAATAGTCTAAACCCCGACATACGGACTTCCCGAAATAAATACAGCCACCCTCCAACTTTAGTTGTGGTGATAGAAAACTTAATATTATTCATACACGGTTGAGAAATATGCGCAGTTCTTTAAATGCAGATCTACACCGTGTTAATATTAAAATTAATCCCGCATGCAACTGTGGCCATGCTGTTGAGGATTGTGTATTCATTATTTTTCGAGTGCCATTTTCACAATGAAGCAAGGAAATATTGTTTTGATTTTAAAAGATATGCTATATCAGTTGTGCTTCTACTGGCTTATGACGATGACCTTAGATTTCAGCAAAATAAAGAAATTTCTGAGACTGTACAATCTTATATCAGAATAACAGAAAGATTCAGAACAAACAGTTAAAATTCCTACTTCCTCACACTTCACGCCAGTCCATATTACAATAATATTATATTGTTTTTTTTTTTTTGGTTTATGATTGTAGTTTGTATTACATGCATTCCTATTTTGTTTTCGTCATTATCTAATGTATTTTGTGTTTATATTTGTATAGGAGAGGACGTCACTAATGTTGTTATAACTTGTGTTCAATCCCATTTGCTACTTTTGCAAATAAAATATGTTTAAACAATTTAAAAAAACAAAAAAAAAAACAAAAACAAGGTAAACGAAAATAAGTCACACGAAAAAATCGCACAGGTAAAAAGTAACAAACTTGCACATTTGGTACATGTATATGTAAGAAAAAATCACAGAAATCACTAATCCATGTCGATGTCAAGTTTTTAAAACAATATAACAGAGACTAATAATATGGCTTCAATTTACTATTTTCGTTTCCTGTCAATCATCTACATATAATACGGAAGAAATCAAAATGTTGAAATAAAGGGGTCCGTAGAAATACCGCAAAGGACCACCTGAGTGCTCTAAAACAGGATTTCGCACTAGGGACTTGATGGGATGATATAGTTGGCACAAAGGACATGAAATATAGAAGAAGACTATGTTAAAATAAATAAATAAACTATTCCAAATTATATAACCATTTCGTTAGTAGTCACGAAGTTATTTACTGTTTTATCGACACGTGCCACACTCTATTGTCACCTGTGTTTAATCGATTGAAATTCATGTTCATTCAACCAGGACCCGTTTATTACGCACGTTTATACAGGTTGTACATGAATATATTATTTCAGCCGGTGCATTACATTTGCGCGTAAAAATATTTACGTTTGCGCGCAGATTTTGATTACATTTGCGCGAATTATTTCACAGGTAAACTCAGGTAAATACAGGTAGAATATACTTATTTATTTTTAACTATTTTTCGAGCAGGATAAATCCGTTTTATTATGCACAAGCACTTAGTCCTGAAATATATAATGTAAAACATTGTAAATCTTAAGATTAAATGTACCGATTTTACATGTCGTAACGTTTTGATATTTGAAGTCCACTGCTTCAAAGAAACACAAAATGGATGAGCTACATAAAATTGCTGATTGTAGTGAGCATGGAATTATAAAGGACAAGAAGTCACAAATTAGTTCTTAGATAATTTTTGGCAAAGATCTCAAATAAAAAAAAAAAACTTCTTAAACTTTTACATATTGAATACATTTGTAGTAAAACATCAATAATTATACATTTTTGCTTGGAAAACAAAAATCAAAAGGAATTATTGATAAGCTTTATGACAACAAGAAATATATATCCTTTGTATGGTTCAAATTTATTTAATCTCTATTCAAAAATGCTAATATAAAAATAAGGAGATGTGGTATGACTGCCAATGAAACAACTATCTACCAGAGTTCAAATGACAAAGATAAATCAATTATAGGTCACCGTACGGCCTTCAACAACGAGAAAAACACATATCGTATAGTCAGCTATAATAAAAGGCCTCGACATGAAACATGTGAAACAATTCAAACGAGAAAGCTAACAACCTAATCTATAAAATACAATTTACGAAAAACAAATATGGCAGACACAAACCAACGACAAACAAACAAATAAATTTTGAATTTCTGTCCTGACAATTTTATTAATTTCAAATTTTATCAATTGCAATAAATTTTGCAGAAGTATTTGGTTTATTTAATGACTTACAATTTGTTGTTATTTTACTATAAACAATGATAGAAGAAAAACTATGAGTTTCATTGTATATCACCAGAAGTTGAAAAAGGAGAAAAATACAGTCACTGCTGTTTCTTATATTGCGAGATAAGATGAAATTGTTTTTGTTTAAACATTTTTATTTATATAACTTTCAAGCCCTTATTCTCTGCTATGGATACATTGATTCCTATCAGAATAAATTTTTAATAAGTTTAGCCCAACATATCTTTATGGTCCTGTCCCCAACCTGAAACTTTGCCAGAGGTAATCATTGTTATCATTTGCCATGTTTTAATGTTTCTATTCTTATTTAGTGAGTTTAGTGTTGATGGTAGTTTTGTCAATGTCTCTATTTAAGCTATTGGTGGTTTTTTTTAAAATGACTACATATGCTATTTTGTGTTGTTGAATTGCGATCTCGTTGATTTAAAACCTGCTTACTGCAATAATTTAACATAAATCCTGTATTTTCAACAAATTTCAATTTTCTAGGAGAAAATATCAAAAGGAGAAAAATTTCCCATCGTAAAATATATGGTTCCCATAGGAAGAAAAAATTGTTCCCATAGGAAGAAAAAATGTTCCCATAGGAAGAATAAATGTTTTTAATTTTTAATTTTCCATGGAAATGTACTTTAATCAGCTTTAGTGACAACAGTGACAACAGTGACATGTTGGGACATATGAGGAAATTTATTTTTTAATTATCCATCACTTGGCCAAAAATATTTTTGTTATCTTGTAAAACAACAAAGTCAGATTTGCCAATTCTGGAATGGCAAATTTGTCCCGCACAGTGCTCAAGCTTGATGATGGTCTTCTTTTTCTTTCTCACTTCTTGAGTAGTAGACTTAACTACTTAAATTTCAATAATTTCTCAAAGATTACCAGGGTGCAGCAAGAAGATCGCGTGTTCGAATCTCATAGCAGGAGGAGAAAATAATTTCCTATACTAAACATTACTTTACTGAATTTTACTTTAATTTCAAAAAGTCATCTGACTCCATGCAAAAGACAGATGAAGAATTTTGTTTTAAAGAGTTTGTGTGCCTAGTTACACCAACCTCTTTTGCTTCATTGTTAATGTCCAGGGTGCATTACAACACTTAGTTATAATCGCTAATTCATTGCCTCTTCTCTTGTAAAGGCTAAATTTTGTTAAATGCTTGAATGAACAGATTTAGACAAAATTTGTTTCCTCCTTTTATACCAATTTAGCAACTAGTCTGTTTCTAACAGACCTGGATCATTGCCTTTTCACTAAAACTACTAGTATACCTTTTATGCCCCATCACATGCACAGATTTTTCATACGAGTACTTACGGATCGCCAACTCGTAGTCAATCGCAAGAATCCGTAAATGACTCGTAACACATTTTTTACGATTTGATACGGTTAGTTTATGATTGATTACAGATTATAAAAGAGCTTACGTATTGCTTACGATTTCATTCGGGTCGTGTTACGATGGCCTAACTGATTGTTACGAGATATTACGAATACTTTACTTGTAGTTACGAGTACTTAACGAATAGATACGTATACTTTACGTATTCTAACGTTTGGTTTACGATTTGGGGAAAGGTATAAATGCAGTAAAATAGAAAGGACTCGTAAATACCCGTACTTAACTCATAACTTCGTTACAACACGTAAACAGGTCGTAACTAAGACGTAAAAGCTTCGATGAGTAGTAACATTCCGTAAAATACTTCTAACAATCAGTTAAAAGCTCGTAAAATGCACGTAAGTTGCTCGTAGTTATCGGTGACAACTCGTAACAAATCGTAAATTTTTCGTAAATATATCGTAATAACTCGTAATAATCCGTAATAAACCGTATATAGATCTTAATAACTCGTTACAAATCTTAAATCGGTCGTTAAAGTGGCAAACTCGTAAGGATCTGTGAATTTGTGCGATCCATAAGGTAATAAAATCCGTGCATGTGTAGGAGGCATTAGTGCAACAATATCTCTACACGACTTTTCCGTCGAGAGTTAAATATTATTACTATACTATATATAAAAATATTAATTTTCGCGAACCAATTAGGTCACGGAAATTCCAAAGTTCCCAAGAGTAAGGAGAGTTCAAGTGTACAAATAATGTGAATACACAGAACCCCGATCCAATTCATCTTTAAGATTTGCTAAAAGTGTTCATCATTTTCTGTTTTGTATCTACTAACAACATTCCATTTTTCCATAATTCCTTTTAAGTGTGCAAAAACTGCATTAAAATAGATATTCCCAAAGTTAAAATTCCGCTGATTGGTTGCCCTAAGATTCACAAACCTAAACTATAAAACATTTCCTCCGCTGAAATGTAATTCCTCAGTGAAGCTACTGTAAAGGTAATATATTAATCCTGATGTAATCTTCAATATTAAATGAAGCTGAAACTGTATATCAGAAGAAGAGAAGACACTGACAGATTGCCAAATGAACGTCTATATAATGTTGTTACATAAAATCCGAAAGTGAGTAAAGATCTATCCCGCCATAAAATTCCATGTATGAGAATTCTTCGACTTTGAAAACGGAGAATATAATCTTTTGTTTTCAGAAATTCCGTTGAGCATTATTTTCTATTGTATTTGGGTGCTGTTGACCTTTGATTTCTAACCATTTAATAATTTCTGAATAATCTGTATTTGCAATATCTTTGTATTTAACGTGTAATCATGAGCATATCTTCAATTAGTTCAAGTTTATGCACGATTAATGGCTATATAATGACGAAGAATTTGTATGCACATAAAGATGGCGGATAATGAATCCGGCATCATTGAATAATCACGTGACATTATTATTTGTAAACAAATGTCGAAACGAACACGTGTCAGAAATTTCCATATCATTTCAAATTTTGGATTATTTTTACAGATTTTGCAAAAATACCGGATTTCCACCTATTTGTATAACCAAATTTTTGTCTCGAACTAATATGTCCATGAAACTTATTCAATAGACAACACAACATCATCATCCATATTAGTCCAAATAATTATGACGTCTTGAAAGGCTATTTTAATTTTATGCCCCGCCGCAGCGGATGGGGCATTAAGTTTTACCTTGTCCGTATGTACGTCCGTACGTACGTCCCAAAGCTGGTTTCTGTTCTTTAACTTTAGTTTGCCTCAACCAAATGTTATGAAACTTATACACAATGCTTATTACCACAAAACACAGATCGAGTTTGAAAATGGGTGGCGTCACTTGTTTTATCATTAAATACATCGTTTTCTCACGGAATATGGAATTAAACAATCAATGTCTTTTGTTTCGGTAAATATGAACTCTTGTGTTTGTCGTCGTGAATATCAGTATTTTAAAAGTCAATAAAACTACATATTTGCCTCATCCAATTTGAAAGACAAAAGTTTTATAATATTTGACACTAACTGTTGGTTACGTTCTACAGCGAATATTACGTTGCTAAGGTCACAGTGCCTAAATTGCACCTATTTAGCAAAAAAAGTAGCAGAAGTTTTTTAGAGACTAAACGATTTGTATTTTTATGATTTGACATTATGCACGTCTTTTAACATAGCTAGTTATATGTTGTAATGCACAACACTTTCACAGTATATATCAACAGATGAAGTATTCACTGGAAAATGTAAAATCTATGGAAACGTCCACAAAAGTTCATCTTTTAAAAATGAGTAAATGAAATATGTTACAAGCATCCATTTCTTAAAAATGAATAAAGTAAGCATGGACTAATGTTTAATTGTTCTAAATATTTGAAGAAATAAAACAAAACATCTGTTATAAGATTTTTAAGGATGTCAATTTAAGCATGGAAACAATTTGGGTACTCCTCATTACAGAATCATGGATCGTTTGGAGGTCGGTTCAAACCATTTTCTATGATTCAATATGGATTCAAAATTAAATTGGTGGAACTATATAGTAAATAAGGATACATCTACAAAATAAACCCAGAATGGAAACTTTTGTCTTGATCATAAATAAACGTAGGTGAAAAACAGTCAAAATAGGTGCACTTTGGGTACCCTCACGTTATGTACTAAAGCAAAGTTTAAGAAGCTTAGGGATCATAGACAAAGTGTGTAATTACATTACTGTATAAGTTTTAACGAGTGTTTAAAAAGAGAAACTCTTTGAAAGCGTGGATTTCTTTTAAATATACAGTATACAGTTATTTAACAGCATTGAGGATATAGCCATTTTATTTTTCCAGAGACAATGACTATTTCCCGACGCCACGCGGAGGGAAATAGTTTGTGTGGAGTGAAAATAAAAATGGCTTTGTCTCGAAATAAATGTTAAATAAATGTTTTATTATACCGAACCATATAAGAAAAATCTTAATTCTATTCAAAGATACAAAACAATAAGAACCGTAACGTCTACTTGTTGCTTCGCATCACGGTGCGGAGCTATTAGTTTCAGTCGAGTTACACGCCATCTTGATATAATTACTTATCACATATAAATTCTGATTGGTTGCTTTATGATACGGCTGAGATATAGCAACAGCTGGAATAGGATCCCAGTTACGGCAACCAGTCTGGTACCCACGAATGTAGTTCTTAAAAAAAATATATAACTTTTATTTAAAATGGTGTAGTGTTATTATTACACAAGTTTTGTAAATGAATGTAGATTTATTTGAAAGGGTAGGCTTTCTAGTTTGAATTTCGGTAAAAATTTTGATTGATTTAAATGTAATCTGGCGTCAGTACATAGAGTAAATTGCCTTAATTCTAGCCTTTATTCTTCCCTGGAAGTAGACAGACTGACCCTGTTGTCAATCAAAACAAAATTTTGCAACAGAATGCCGGTCATGAGGCACTGAGATTGTACTTAGAAACTTCAAAACAAATACCAAACATGAACCAGAAGTCCCAAGGTGGCTATCAAAACTATTAATTAAACAGCACCCCATTTATTTACTATCATTTTCAATGCGTTTCAATGGGGCAAATAATTGGGTCCTCGTTCCAGCTGTTGGCTTAAACATTAAATGAGATAAAGAATTACAGACTTTTCTCGTCTCAGGATAAGACATCAAATGCCAGAAAATTAACTATCATGTGTATTTCAGTTCCGATCAACTGTCATTAATTCATGTTCGTTTTATTATGCATATATTGCACTCTGAAATTTAATATTGAAATATCAATTGTTAATACGTGTTTATTTGCTTTGTTAATCTGCAATATGCACGATTTGTTTTGCTAAACAATCATGTTCCTTTACAATGTTGATTGGCCATTATGACAAAAGTGTGTCAGAAATCGTATCTGATATTCTTCCTCAGTCATAAGTAACCTTCCATCATTACCGGACTGGACTTAGAAATAACACGACGGGTGTCGTAAACGGTGAGAATGCTTCCCTTCCGGAGCACCTGATTTCACTTCCGGTTTTAGTGGAGTTCGTGTTGTTTCTTATTTATCTTAAATGTTGTAAATATCTTTTGGTTTTACAAGTCTTTGTTTACTCCTTGGTTTTGATTGTTATTGTCTTCATCACTCGAAATCATGTCACTCTTAATCAACATACCTAAACATTCATATATATCTAAATAAATTATATATATACAGAACTAGCAATTAAAATCGCAAGTCAATAACCAGCTGAAAGAACTAGAAAACCACACTCCACAAAAACACATTGACAACTAAACACTGAACAGCCAGTTTAAAATTTCAGAAAAGTTCATCTTAATATATACTAGTATACAAAATTGATATTCCAAGTCTAAGACATCCATTTTACATCAACTAATATCTAAAATACCACATTTCCAATACTAAATCAACAACCACATGCACACATATTACCTTAAATTAGGATAGAGCGAAGCAGTCCACAGCTTTTAGAAAGCTCAAACTTGTAATCTCTGATATCGAAGTAACTGAACGTCAAAACTAGAAACATCCGAAGAATAAAAAGTTCGAAAACGTTTGCTTCCCTAGGAAAATAGTCATTAAAAGTATTTCCTATGGAAAATAGTAATTTTATTCGTATTTGATTTTATATAGAAAATACATACTGAGGTATGATAAAGGTTCTATTTGTATAGCTGCTTCCACAAATATATTGTTTACTTCGTTATTTATGCGAACCAATGGAACTGACACATGTGTGTTGTTCTTTAATTAATGATATAACTTATGAACTAGTCAATACGAATCCTACAAGCAACTAAGGGTTATTATGTTTATGTTTAAGTCTTCTATTTAAAAGTTTAACGGACGCCATCTTAACTTGGGTGACCGTTGCGACACATCTTTATCACTTAAACAACAAACGACCTGTCTTTTTAACCATTTATCCCGACATCGTTTTCTTTTTGACTTACTTTTAATTGCAATGACCATCATGAATAATGTCACTATAGAAGGAACCCTCATATGTTTTGAGCATCTATGTCAACCAGATTTTGACTGGATTCGGTAGATCTTTTTCAGTATAGTGTTTTGTGGACTGCTGTTTGTTTATTGTTGGTATATTTTTCCTTCACTTGATCATGGCGGCGTCTGCCATCATTAGACTTGGAATTTTTATTGCCACCTTGATATAGCATGTTTAGGTTTTCCAAAAAGAATTGTCGAAATGTTTTCAAATTTGACAGCATGTTCGATGCTGGAAGTGATTTTGTAAAATTGAGAAAAGAGAAAGCATGACAAAACCAATTATATGCCAAATACAAAAGGAAACCAATTTGACCCAATGGTATTGTGGCATTATTTTTACATTGTTTTATTATAATATCCTTTTCCGCGTCAAATTTTAAGTATCATTTCCGTTTTATTAATCCTCTAATTGTAAACAATGTTATCATAAGTTCTATTTCCTTCCGTGGTCCCATGTGAAAAAGTGGGTAAAATTGGTAAATTCTGAACAAGTTATCGTAAATTTAATTGATTTTTAATGTTCATGATTCAAAGATTTAAATGCAGAATATTTCACATGGCGAAACATTGCGTGATTTCTACCGAAAAGCTTAATTTGTGGGACTGAAATTAATTATTTTTCAAGGATAACCATAAATAAAACTTGGAGATGCTTTTATCTTATTGTACTTGTATGTTTCGATTTTCCTAACAACCCAGGGAGTAGCATTGAACAATGTTTGCAAGCGCCGAGGTCTACAGCTGGTTTTTCGTGTTTTTCTCACTGAAACTTTAAAGTTATAAAACCTCGAGAGTAGACAAGCATACACTTTCAAGGATGTTTTTCTATTGCATTCGACTTACAGTTATTTTCATTATTTGCCTTTTGATTGTGATTTGAACAATTATAATGCAGAAATTTTGTCAAAGCGAAACAATGTTTAATTTCAACAAAAATATACAAGACTGCACATACTGAAATGTCTCACCTGCTTTAAATCTATATTGAAAGTCTGAAATATGAAGGTTTTACTACAAGTATCACATAAACTAAACATAGACCAATGGACCATGACAATGAGATCAAGGTCAGATGAACCCTACCAGACAGACATGTGCACCTGACAATCATTCATGAACCAAATATAGTGGTCCTATTAATTAAAGCATCTGAAAAATAGATCAAACCGTAAACACTTAACATTGTCCAATGAACCAAGAAAAGGTCAAGGTTAGATGAAACTTGCCAGGCGGATATGTACACCTTACAATCATCCCATACAACAAATACAGCTGATATATTGCTTATAGTACTTGAGATACGGACTTGAACACGAAAACTTAACCTTAATCACTGATCCATGAAATGAAGTCGAGGTCAACCTTTTTTATTAATTGATTTATAAAAGAAGAAAACATAATTATTTAGAGTTTCGACCAGAATCACGTATATTTCTAGCTGGTAAAGTTTGCACATTTTTTTATTATTAAAATGATTAAAACAAATAGCTGTTTTGTATTAATCATCCATATTTCAAAATGACAGAACAAACCTGAATTGCCTTGTTTATGAATTCAGTACAGTATCGAAATGTACATGAAAAAAAGAAAAAGTATACGTATAGAAAAAAAAAAAAAAATATACATGCATTTCAACCTTTTATAGCGACTTCATAAAGGATAATCAGCACCAGACTGTCCTTATTATTAAAATGAGTTAAAAGGGATGTCCACAAGCAATTCAATTAATAAAAACATAATTAATCTCTTTCATTTTGCCTTATGTCGAAATTTCAAATGACATAAATTGCAAATAAAACTCCCTCGACCCAGTGTAGTTACAAAAATAACTCGAATACAAAATTAAAATATAAAAGTGGGTCAAGAAAAGAAATTTAAACTGCAAAGAATTTGTTGACACTTACCACAAGAGAACAATAATACACTAAGAATATTTCTGAACCTGTATCTCACCATGAGCGCTGACATATTTGTTCGATGCTGAATTTGTCTTAAGTCTGTAACCTGATAAAAATATAAAAAATATATATATTTTTCATAATATTTTGTTTATATAAGCTGCCTATTTTAAGCTTATTTCTAGAATCAATCTTACCATGGATGCCTGCCTATTTGTCTCTTTAATGCATGTAGATCAGATGTGAGAACCTGGTTTAGTTATGTTTCTAAGTACTTTAAACTAATGGCCAGAATCAATTTGCGCCAATTACAGTTTTGAAAAGGTATCAATTGCGCCACTCTCTATTTTTCTGATGGTATCAATTGCGCCAATAAATGGAATCAAATGCGCCACATTTACCTGTATATTTTTAAATATATAGGCTAACGTGTTGTTTCCTCCTCCAGTATGGGCTGAAATTCCTTCAAATTCTGAAAGGAGAAGTAAACAAAAGGAATATTTTTCTATTTTGAGTTACAAATACCAGCCTTTGGTTTAATTTTGAACAGAGACATATTATAGTTTTAACTGTGTATATATGAGTGAATGTTTTAATTCGGCATATTTTCTGTATTAAAATGACTTTCACTCCGCCAGTCGGCAAACTGTATTTTGGTGCAAATAGATATAGGCCGACAATAATATCATTGCACCACATTGTGGAATCATTACATATACATTTCAACATTGTCATAAAATTGCATGGTCATTTTTTTAGAAAATATTTTCATATGATTATAAAACAAAAGTGGTCAGATTCATCTATTTATGAACAAAAGAGAATTCTAAACTCACTTTCAAGCCATATTAGAAAAGAGCCTATTTAATAATTATTTAAAACAAAGGTATTTTTACCAACCAAAATCTTTTAAAAAAAATATTAAAAGAAAAAAATGGATGTATAAACAACAAATATATGATAAATTGTCTAATTCCATGGGTAATAATACTTCAGAATTTTGGAAAATTTTAAAATCCTTGGATGAAAAAAATATAAACTAAGAAAGTGATATGAAAGAGTTACTTAGAGTGTAGATAAAACAATTAAACATGTTCAGGACCAGCGAAAATGTAATAAAGTGAACTGCAACTTCGAAAATAATATTATTAATGACCTACAAAACATTGAAAATAATCTATCTTATAATGAAGTAACGGATAAACCGATAATGATAAAAGAAATAAAACATTTTTGAAAAAATTGAAGAAGGGTAAAGCAAGTGGACCAGATGGCATCGTAAATGAAATATTTACACATAGTAGTTAAACTCTTTAGCAAAATTATTTAATCTTATAATAAAAACTGGACACTATCCTGTTCAGTGGAATAAATGTCACATGACTTTGATACATAGATCTGGTAGCAAGTCAGACCCATCAAATTATTGATGGATTTCTCTTACTGATTGTATACCAAAATATTTAGTGCAGTACTTAATGAAAGATAAATACTCAAAACACAGTTTGGTTTCGGAAAAACGACAGGACAACTGATAGTCTCTTTATATTAAAGAAATTGATAAATAAGTATTTACATAAGAATAATAGTAATTTATTTATTTGTTTTATTGACCTACAAAAGGCATTTGGCTCAGTGTGAAGCAGAGTTTTATTGTACAAATGAGCAAAAATAGGAGTGGGCAAAATATATTTAATATTATAAAGAACCAGTATTTGAAAACTGAAACTTCCTTGAAACGGAAAATACTTGTTCCAATTTCTCCAAAACCTTTCGAGGAGGGACTCCATTAGTCCCACTCTTTAAATATTTTCATAAATGACCTGGATACTATCTTCTGTTCTGAAGACTCCATGCCACCAAAACTAGTAGACTCAACCCTTGGATCACTATCTTTTGCAGATGATCTACTTTTGATATAAGAGATAAAGAAGGTCTACAGAACAGTATAAATAAGTTAAGCAGTTTCTGTGAAAATAGGCAACTTACTCTAAACATAGATAAAACAAAACCATGATTTTACAGCCACATAATGGCAAAAGTGTAGATTCGTTTCTTAACTACAATGGTAATATGATAAAAAGGTATTTAAATATACATCCCTAGGAACTCTTATAAAGAGTAATGGTAACCTTATTTCAAGTTTAGAAGACCTAGCCGCGAAAATAGCAAGAAAAGTCATGTTTTCGATTAGAGCCAAGGTAGCTTCATTGGGAAATCTCCCAATAGAAATTTCTAGTAACCTTTAAATAAATTGGTACATCCAGTTTTAACTTATAACTCAGAGATATCCTCTATGGACAGCGATTTAACACGATACAGTGCTAAGATAAGAGTTGATCGAAAAAAATAAAAATGATAAAACTCCATTTGAAAAGGTTCACATTAGTTTTTGTAAATTTTGCTGGGCACCAGAAATACAGCTTCAAATATAGCAGTCCGAGCAGAATTAGGAAGAATCACCCTTGGACATTTTATTTTTCACAGTCTCTATCTTACCTAGCAAGGCTGAATTCTGAAAATATAAATTCTTTACTTAAAGAAGCACTTATATTGTCAAAATGGCTGGACTCGCATGGTAGTAATTCTTGGTATACATATGCCAAGAATATTTCACCCAACCCAGACCTTTTAGATCAAGTTAACAATTGTAGGGACTTGATTGAAGTAAACTCTTTAAAGCTTTGATTAAAAATAAATTTAAAGAAAACTGTAAAAATATTTTTGAAAATAAAATAAATAGCTATGATGGAAATAGTAAACTGTTACCTTATAAAAGTTTAAAATCTCAGACTAGCTTGGATAGAGAATTTTATTTAGCTTCCAATGACTTTTCTATAAGAAAATGCTTCCTTTTGTTGAGAATTAGTGACCATAATTTAGAAATAGAAAAGGTCGCTATTATAAAATGTAAAAGAAATACTAAACCCTCTATCATGGAACATGTTAAAATATTGGCTCCTTTATAATTTCATTAGAACTGAGGGCAGAAGTCTTATAATTTTTGTTCATGTGTTCATTTATTTTGGATTTTTGTTTCTTTGCTATATTATGTTTGTTTTGTTTTTGTCACAAACTAACTATATCTATATGACAATAAAGATATTATAGTTATTATTATAATGATAATAAAATGAATATAATATTTTTTAGTTAAAGAAGGTAAACACAGTTAGTCACAATAAACTTAAATTTTCTTCCTTCGACTCTTTACAGCATTTTCTATAGCTCTTTTCCAAATAAAAAAAGTCACTATTTTCATATATATTGTGATTTTAAGTTTTTTTGTTAAACTGTAAACCAACTTTTTTGCATTGCTACTTTTTCGCGTTTAGATTTTTTTATCCGACATTGCGGCAATTAATTTTTCGGAATTTTCTCTACTAATGAAAGGGAGATCCAATTTTGACATGTTTACGATACATATAATTGCGTTTTTCTACTCTACTCCCCATAGTGAAAACAATTCGCTATTGAAAATTAGTACGTTAAACTTTACAGTATGTTGAATATTTGTCTATTGCACAAAATCGTGAGTCAAAATACGGTTACTTTGTTATGTTATTGTTCTTTCTCAATTGTTAGTTACAAAATGTTAGATGACTGCAACTGATAAAATTAATGTTTGAACATTTTAATTACAATAGAAATCAACATCTGCTAACATAATTTAAATATTTCGGTGCCAATCAATTTTTGATGTGTTACAGAACATTAATAATTAAGTATTTTCTGTATAACGGGTTAGTTCCTAATTTCTGAAATTATTCAATAGATGGATTTCTGATATCAATAGTGGCATGTTCGTATGAATTATTCTATAACCTCTTCTTTCAATTCCAGTTATCTGTCATTTGATTTGAAAAAAAGTTTCATTCTACTGAACAACAGTGATTTAAACGACAGGCACGAGGCTAAACTATTTTTTTTGGTCACTTAAATCAACCCCTTTTTTATTTCGACTAGGAGAAATACAAAACATTTATTAGTACAGAAAAAATATTCTCCGCTCTCTCGGTGCAGTTATTGTCTTTAAAAGAGAGAGAATCTACCAAGGGGACAATGAAAATCATAGTTCCAATAAAACAGACAACAACGTGGCCAAAAGATAAAAAAAAAACGGAAATACAAGCGACCATAACAAAACAATACACATAAAACATAAGATTAAGCAACACGAACCTCGTCAAAACCAGGTATTTATGAGATCCAGAATCAAGAAAGCTGTGGTCATATACAATGCTTTCAGTGGTCGTGTTTTTTCGAGTGAATTGATCGGGTTTTTTTCGATTGTGACCGTGTTTTTCGTGTAAATATAATGCAAATTGGAAACTATTAGACAAACAGACATTTTTTCTGTTAACACAACCGAGGCTTAAAATACATATAAAAGGTATTTTAGTATATGTGATAAAAGTTATTATTAACCACACATTATCTGAAATTATACAAGTTTAATAATTATATCCTTAGAAAGCTTTTATTCCATAAGAATTAAAGCCATTTAAAAACAAATACGAATGTAAAATTCAATGAAAATGCGGTCATAGAAGCTCTATATCCTTACATTTACAGAAATACTTGTATTATGGATAAATAAGATCATTTTGAGATTAAACGGACTTTTATATTCCTGGGGTTTTTTCGAGGACAGTCTGGTTTTATTTTTAGTAGTGTCCAGGTTTTATGGAGTGAATAAACAACAATGTAAGGGATGTTAACATCTATATTAAGCTTGTATTTGTGTGCTTTTTTTTACAGAAAACAAAGACCAATTGTTTTCATTCACAAGTTTTCTAGATGTTCATTTTTTCAACTATCTAGCAATGGAAAAGAAGAATGCTGTACACATTTTATTATTGTGAAACTGAATCCAAACTGTCAAATGAAAACTTGGTCGTGCAGTCAAAAACGACATGCTCTCTTGCTTTAATTGTTCATTTATTCATTTAACAGAGTCGTATATAACATACGTATATCATGACACTATGGTCTTTAACAAGTTCCTGGCCGAATCCGATACCGATACCAATAGTATATGTCACATGTTACCTGTTACCTAATCTGTACGTTCCGCCTCTGTCAGGCGCACCACCAAACGGTATATTTGGGATTTGCTATATACACGGGTCATAATCACACCTGAACTTCGTCATTTTACAGGGATTGACACTACTAAATTCAATCATTGACCAAAAAATATATCTACAAGTAGTTTCCGCGGATTCAAACAGAAAGATTTTGAAAGCAAAGAAAACTGCGCACCTTATAATCAGCATAACGTTATCAAATGACAATACGAATACTAAAAATCCAGGCTGAAAATAAGGCGAAGGTACTTTAATTCAGTCACGGACACCGCGTGTGTTCTAGTTATATTTAAAGGTGAGGTTGAGCGCGCACAAACATGATTCTACATGTGCCTCTCCCAAGTCAAATGCCTGTAACTTAGTGGTTTTCGTTACTTGTTGTCTGATTTATTTGTTTTCGTTCATTTTATTGTCATACATCAGGCCGTTGGATTTTTCGTTTAAACTGTTTCACATTTTACCAAGTCAGTGCTTTTATATTTGACTATTATACATTATGGGTTTTGCTCATTGTTGAAGGCTTTCCGATGTCCCATAACTGTTAAATTCCACGTTATCTGGACTCTATTGGATAGTGTCTCGTTGGCAATCATACCAAATCTCCTTAGTTTATATTGAAATTAATGAAATTATATATATATGTTTTGTTGTCTTTACATGAATACGTGTTATTGTCTTTACTAAATTACAGTAATGGAATTTTAAAAGTCAGTTCTAAAGGTTCTGAAAGCTTTATTTTCTTTTAAAAACCGAATAAGTTTTGAAAAAACGGTCAAAAAGCTTGATACTAAATGAATTACATGACTACTAAGCGTGTTTTGTTGTCAAAACTTGAAGATCAATAAAACTTGTTGGACAGTTTTGAATAAAACAGATATAATTGCGAAATAAGAGTACATCGATTTGATCGTATGTAATTTCAACGCAAAAAAAAACCTGTTTACCTTCGTAAAATCATAATCTAAGCCGGACACTATGCCTGCTTAGAACGGGATTGGATTAGATCAAGCATATATTTTTGATAACAATTAGTCATTAGCACACCATGACATTTATGTGCATGGTATCACAAACATTTATTTTTACAATTTAACAGAAAACGAATTTATGAGAGGGTCTAACTGGTTTATCCACTCCTTAGCCAGTATTGTACGTATGTCACCATATGAAGGCGTGTATACATTATAATAAATTCAGATCTCATTAATATACACCCTTCAGCATATATCAGCTTCGTCACAAGGCTATAAGCTATAAGTACATGGTGTAATGAAAGATAGTTCACGTCAACTAACATTTTAATGAACTTTTAGAGTCTTACAAGAATTTATTCATTTTGCTATAAAAGTCGTCATTTATGAAAATGTTTTTATTCTGAATAAAACTAAACCTTATTGTATTCTTGTTTTAATGTAATCCTTCCACATCTTATGAATCATTTCGGCATGGAATTTCAATATTGTTTTACTTCATTATGATTTAGAATTTATAATTCAGTGTTTCTAATGACGAATCTTAGACGACTTACCTCTATCTGATTTAAGCGGGTTTATTTAATGTTATTCCTTGTGTTTACTGTAATGTATTGTCTTCTTTCTTTCCGTCTTCTTATGCAAAAGTGTAATTAAAAATATTGTCAAATTTACAGAAAGGCTACAATCTGCAGCATATGTCTGTCCTGTATTGAGATTAATAAACGAATAAATTATTTCCTTAAATAATCAAATTGATTATTCTCATCATGTGACATACGATAGTATTATTAATTTATCAAATGCTGGAGTCGAAATAGATTTGAAGTTGCTCAACCATCTCTCTTTTTCACACAATGACAAATACACACGCAAACTTTATACTTGGCGTCCGTCGTCGTCCGTTAACTTTACAAAAATCTTCTCTGAAACTAATGAGCCAAATTTTAAACAAGTACTATCTTTAAAAAGGATATCTGACGCATTCAGAACTGAGCATAGAGTTTAAAACAAACCATGCATCTTGATCAGGGTTTCTTTTATTATTATAGTTAAAAAATTGCACATAATTTGACAGCAAAAGGCTGAAGATAATTTATTCTGAAAGTTGAGTATATGCTCTTTTCTCTTAAGAATTGAAATATATTCTGCATGGTACTTAACTATAGTAAATATATATATATACTAGTATATAGGTATTTTTCAGAAATAAAGAAGTACCTATAGCTGTGAAATAGACATAAACATAAGATATTAGTAGGTTACAATCTGTAATGAATAACAAACTTGAAACAGTTTAGATCCATGAAGAAATGTCAATTATAACTATATGTGAAGAACAACTTTAACAATTAGAGATACAACCTATTTCGGTGTGTATATCGGGGACGGACAGACGCCAAAGGGAGATGATCTATATAATACAGCTTTTGACAAGTAATTAAATTTGCGATATATGTATTTTGACATTCTTTATTTCAAGTATAATATTTTGTACTCTTTGAGATTATTATTACGCCTTGGAAGTTTTAGTCGATTTGATATATTTATAGCACTCGAGCTATTAATAGTCTAATTGACCTGGTAGATCTAATGAACCTGTCAGTGACATCCTTCAAAATCCAAACCATTTTTTCGGTGCGAAGAATAAACGATCTAGGTTAGTAACAGTATCGACTTTCTGTTGGAAATTGTTAGCACCAAATACTACATACTGCACTAAAGTAACTTACTCGTATATATATAATTCTCAGGAAGCAGAAGCTGACATGTACAGTGTTCTGTTTTCTCAAACACTCTCGTGAGTTTCCTGTGTCGAAAATTTTGAGACTTCAAATGCAAGTTTATGGAATAATTTTCGACGACCTGTCCAAATATTTCATAAATAAATGAATTCATTTATATAAAATACTGTAGTGATATTCTTTGTCCAAATAGAAATTTATCCTGAGGTACAACAACTTTTTAAAAGTGATTTTCTTCTTCTACCTCACCGATTTACATACATTGCAAACTCTTTCATTGGTGGGTAAACCTAAATGTCGCCCTTTTTCTATGGCAAGATTGAATGCACTCAATCTTAGTTTACACAGAGATGACCTTTCTGATTTGTTCCTTAGAACATCAACGTAAGAACTAAGCTGATTTGAATTATAAAATTTTTGATAAAATTTTAGTTTGGATGAACTGTAAATTGCGTGCACTGATCAATCACTCGTTGTTTAATAATATTTGGTAGATATTGTTTAATAAAACATTTTTCCCAGCTAGGCTTGAAAATCCTAGATTGTTTAAAATAGAATAAATTTTCTTTGTCCAGGGTTATTTTTTCAGTTGCCAGAAAAATTTTGGATACAAGGGTGTTTTCAGACCTTAAAATATGCTAAAAAATTTAATACATGAAAATGAGATTTTGACCACAATTGTAGCCTATTATAGAAAGTGGACATTATCTTCAGGCCCTTTTTAGCAGTACCGCATTTACTCAAAAATCAGAATTTTGTTTCACATTTTTGACTGGGGTCACCTCTGATAAAAGATTGTGAAAATTCAGAGAGTAATGCCAGAACGTTTTGAAGATGATTTTTGTGTGGCATATATATTTGTGCATCTAACGAACTATGAATTGCATGATTCTAGAAAGTATTAAATACCGTATACAGCGTCGACATTTCTTTATCATAGTGCTCAAAAATGTGTCAAAACAGTAATTTTACTTGATATTTGATGTGAAACCGTATTTTTGGTGACTAATGAATTATTGATTAACTAGTTTTCAAGCTATAGTCTGTTTCATATTTGTATTGCGTTTTACCTTAGAAACAAGGGTGGGTTCGACTTTTGACTTACTGTGGCGAGAATATGTCATTTTCTGAACTTCTGCTGATTTGTTTGAAAAAGCACGTACACGTCTAGAGTTTGGATATACAAATCGATTTTAAAACATGACAATCTCGATCCAAGTGGTGTTATCGAAATTACCAAATTCAGTGAAATGTACAGAATGATCCCTTCGAACATTGAAATGTTCACTGAATGGCAGACTATAAAAATTAGATTAGGCATGACATTTTGTAGTTAATGAATAGTTTTCGATGTTTAAACACAAATATTTACACATTTTTCATATTTTGAAAGGCTATAGTCTGTTTCAAAATGTACTTTTATCCGAAAATGGTTTCATTTAAAACTGTTGTTCAAAATTCACCGTAGTAGTTACATATTGGATCGGTTTTGGTATCAATATAATCAGTACTTGATGACATATAAAGAATCATTATAGAAAGTGGAATTATCTTCAGGCCCTTTTAGCAGTACCGCATTTACTGAAAAAATCAGAATTTTTTTTCACATTTTTGACTGGGGTCACCTCTGATAAAAATTGTGAAAATTCAGAGAGTAATGCCAGAACGTTTTGAAGATGATTTTTGTGTGGCATATATATTTGTGCATCTAACGAACTATGAATTGCATGATTCTAGAAAGTGTTAAGTACCGTATAGGTTACAATAAACCATTAGATTTTATGGGCGCAGTCATTTTATGAGCATAACATGGTATTCCGAATTAAGAGTATAGCTTATCCTGATTGGTTGATATGTGCGCCCGTTATTTTTGTTATTAGAGAGTTCGTGCATTCTGCATTGTACCAAAGGCCAAATAAATTATTTTCCTTAGCCTTAACGGAATTGAGATGTCTTTTAAACGCTAGGATGAGACACGTATTTTAAGTGCAAAATTGATAGGCATGGGAGATAAGTACAAATTACGTTAAGAAAAGCAACGCGAACCTATATTTTTGGACCAAAATACTGTCCTAATAACTTTTCTTTAATTATAGCAAGGTTTCGTTAAAAAATCAACTTTCTAAAGTCTGTATCTCGAAAAGGCTATCATTGTCGCCTATGGGGAAATTAATTGTTTATTTCAATCTATACAGCGTCGACATTTCTTTATCATAGTGCTCAAAAAGTGTCAAAACAGTAATTTTACTTGATATTTGATGTGAAATTGTTAAAAAAATTTAAGTTTTTTCTTAAAAATTTTCAAAGGGGAAAATAAAATATTTTTAAATTAAAAGTGGAAAATTTTAAAATAAAAAAAATTAATTTGAAAAAATTTTTTTAATTTTTTTTTAACAAGGGTTTGTTTTTATTTTAAATTGTTTTTCAAAAGGGTTTTTTTGAAAATAAAAATTTATTTTAATCTTTTTTGGGAAATTTTCATTTAAGTGGTTTAAAACGATTTTACATTCAGTTTACATTACCAAATTATAAATAAATTTTTTCACTTTTGAATGGATACTATAAAAATGATTGCAATTACAATTTGAGTAACAAAGTTTATTTTTTTTAAATTATTTTTAAAATTTTAGAATTTGTTAAAAGTATTAAAATGTTTTGGCAATAATACATATAGTTTAAATGGACATCTTTGATCAATATAAATGAATTTACAATTTATGAGTATTAAAATTGTGAAATTGTCGCCTTAAGTATGCAATTTCTGAAATTAATAGATTAAATAATTTTTGTTACTAGTTTATGGATTAAAATTTTAATTAGAGTATTGAGAACGTTTTTTTAATGAATTGTATTTTAATAAAAAATTTTGTTAACGAAAGGAATTAATAGGAAGAAATTTATAATTTTTTAATAAATTACAATTTAAAAGAATCATTTTGCAAAATATCGAAATTATTTAGCAGTGAAATTTTAATCGTTATTTTTTACATTTGGACTGGATTTGTTATATTCCAAATTCAAATAAGTAAATTAAATTACTGATATTTGTGGTTATTTTGTGATAAGAATTTGATTACTATTTCAAGTTAAGCTGTTAATTAATTTTTCTTAAAAAGGGGCGCTTGATTTTGGGACAAATATGTTTTAAGAAACTGTTTTTTTAAAAGCTTAACATTTAGTTTGATTAAAATTGTAAAATGTTAATTTGAATTCAAGTGATTAAACCAAATTTACAAGAGAAAGATGTCTTAATGAAATTATTAATAAGAATTTTAAGATTGGAAATTTTAGTAACAATTGATTTAAATTAGAATTTAATCATTTTGAAAAACAATCAATTTGGACTTTTTAAAAACAAATTGTTACCAAATTTTTTTAATATTTAAAGTTTCTGAAAAAAATAATTTTAGAAGGTCATTTTACCTAGAAGTTATTTTACTCAAAAAATATTTATTTCAATTTTAAAGGCACCTTAAAATTTTAAAATGAATAATCAAAGTTTTCAAAATAATTTTTGGATATTGGATTCGAATATGTATTTGGGCATAATTATAAAATGAATTATTTGATTAACATAAATTAATCAGAATTTTTTCCATATTTATGGTTTTGATTAAATTAGAACAATGGAGTTGGGTTGATTTGTTTAGTTGATTTTTGTTTATTTGCTAAAATTAATGTATTCTTAGAAGTTGAAAGATTTAAACGTAGGATGAGCATATTTTATGAAAATGATCGGAATAGTTCAATTACCTAAAAGCAAGCCCTTATTTTGCAAAATTGTTAATAACTTTTTAATTTGCTTTTAAAAAATAAATTTCTAGTTTCGAAAGGAATTGCGTGTTAAATGTTATTTTATACAGGGCTTACAAATTTAAATTAACACATATTTTTAACATATTTTACTGTATTTATTTGACAATATTTTATACAATTTTCAATTAAGTTTCAAACTATAGTCTGTTTAAAAATTGGATTTTACTTGAAAAAGGTATTTACTTTGTGTTAAAGAATAGTCAATTTACTTAATTTTTTGATTTGTTGTGTTAGTTACAATTTTAACAATGATTTATGACCTTGATAATGGTTTATTGAATAAAATTGATGCTTATGTTTAAACAATTTCCGATGTTAAAAAAACACATTTTATTAAAAATTTTTAAATGACTTTACAATTTTAATTTAAAATTTGTGTTCAAAATATATGCAAAACATTAAAAGTTTAAATCATTTTTAATTAATTGGCATCTTTAAATAGAATTATTTAAAAATTATTTAATGAAAATTAAAGTTTAAAGATTATATAAAAGATTTTTCAATTAAATGTGTTCTTAAATTACTAATTTGATTTAAATTAATGTCGAACTTGATTTTGGGATTATTTAGGCATAACTGCATTTCCAAATTAATAGCAATTTTAAATTTTATCCTTAGTTAAGAATTGACATTTTAAAGATTTTGGGTATTTTTTGCCAAACATTGGATGATTAAATTAGTTAACCGATTTAAAGCGCAAATTTATAGCATTTGAATACTGTACCAATAGAAATAATTATTTTTTATAAGCAATTTTCTTTAAAATAGCATTTGTTAAAAATCCAATAATTCTATTCCAGCCTATATTGTTTGGAAAAATTGTGTTTTCTAATCTTTTTATACATAGGTGTAAAATTAATTTTCAAAGGTTATTTTCAAAAAGGCAATACTTTTAATTTTTAAATTTCTTATAATAATTCTTTCGTTAAAAATTTGGTCGACTAGAATTAACGAAATGTTGTTCAAAATTCACCGTAGTAGTTACATATTGGATCGGTTTTGGTATCAATATAATCAGTACTTGATGACATATAAAGAATCATTATAGAAAGTGGACATTATCTTCAGGCCCTTTTAGCAGTACCGCATTTACTGAAAAAATCAGAATTTTTTTTTCACATTTTTGACTGGGGTCACCTCTGATAAAAATTGTGAAAATTCAGAGAGTAATGCCAGAACGTTTTGAAGATGATTTTGTGTGGCATATATATTTGTGCATCTAACGAACTATGAATTGCATGATTCTAGAAAGTATTAAATACTGTATAGGTTACAATAAACCATTAGATTTTATGGGCGCAGTCATTTTATGAGCATAACATGGTATTCCGAATTAAGAGTATAGCTAATCCTGATTGGTTGATATGTGCGCCCGTTATTTTTGTTATTAGAGAGTTCGTGCATTCTGCATTATACCAAAGGCCAAATAAATTATTTTCCTTAGCCTTAACGGAATTGAGATGTCTTTAAACGCTAGGATGAGACACGTATTTTAAGTGCAAAATTGATAGGCATGGGAGATAAGTACAAATTACGTTAAGAAAAGCAACGCGAACCTATATTTTTTGGACCAAAAATACTGTCCTAATAACTTTTCTTTAATTCTAGCAAGGTTTCGTTAAAAAAATCAACTTTCTAAAGTCTGTATCTCGAAAAAGGCTATCATTGTCGCCTATGGGGAAATTAATTGTTTATTTCAATCTATACAGCGTCGACATTTCTTTATCATAGTGCTCAAAAGTGTCAAAACAGTAATTTTACTTGATATTTGATGTGAAACCGTATTTTTGGTGACTAATGAATTATTGATTAACTAGTATTCAAGTTTTAGTCTGTTTCATATTTGTATTGCGTTTTTCCTTAGAAACAAGGGTGGGTTCGACTTTTGACTTACTGTGGAGAGAATATGTCATTTTCTGAACTTCTGCTGATTTGTTTGAAAAAGGACGTACACGTCTAGAGTTTGGATATACAAATCGATTTTTAAACATGACAATCTCGATCCAAGTGGTGTTATCGAAATTACCAAATTCAGTGAAAATGTACAGAATGATCCCTTCGAACATTGAAATGTTCACTGAATGGCAGACTATAAAATTAGATTAGGCATGACATTTTGTAGTTAACGAATAGTTTTCGATGTTTAAACACAAATATTTACACATTTTTCATATTTTGAAAGGCTATAGTCTGTTTCAAAAATGTTCTTTTATACGAAATGTTGTTCAAAATTCACCGTAGTAGTTACATATTGGATCGGTTTTGGTATCAATATAATCAGTACTTGATGACATATAAAGAATCATTATAGAAAGTGGACATTATCTTCAGGCCCTTTTAGCAGTACCGCATTTACTGAAAAAATCAGAATTTTTGTTTTCACATTTTTGACTTAGGTCACCTCTGATAAAAAATTGTGAAAATTCAGAGAGTAATGCCAGAACGTTTTGAAGATGATTTTGTGTGGCATATATATTTGTGCATCTAACGAACTATGAATTGCATGATTCTAGAAAGTATTAAATACTGTATAGGTTACAATAAACCATTAGATTTTATGGGCGCAGTCATTTTATGAACATAACATGGTATTCCGAATTAAGAGTATAGCTAATCCTGATTGGTTGATATGTGCGCCCGTTATTTTTGTTATTAGAGAGTTCGTGCATTCTGCATTATACCAAAGGCCAAATAAATTATTTTCCTTAGCCTTAACGGAATTGAGATGTCTTTAAACGCTAGGATGAGACACGTATTTTTAAGTGCAAAATTGATAGGCATGGGAGATAAGTACAAATTACGTTAAGAAAAGCAACGCGAACCTATATTTTTTGGACCAAAAAATACTGTCCTAATAACTTTTCTTTAATTCTAGCAAGGTTTCGTTAAAAAAATCAACTTTCTAAAGTCTGTATCTCGAAAAAGGCTATCATTGTCGCCTATGGGGAAATTAATTGTTTATTACAATCTATACAGCGTCGACATTTCTTTATCATAGTGCTCAAAAGTGTCAAAACAGTAATTTTACTTGATATTTGATGTGAAACCGTATTTTTGGTGACTAATGAATTATTGATTAACTAGTATTCAAGTTTTAGTCTGTTTCATATTTGTATTGCGTTTTTCCTTAGAAACAAGGGTGGGTTCGACTTTGACTTACTGTGGAGAGAATATGTCATTTTCTGAACTTCTGCTGATTTGTTTGAAAAAGGACGTACACGTCTAGAGTTTGATATACAAATCGATTTTTAAACATGACAATCTCGATCCAAGTGGTGTTATCGAAATTACCAAATTCAGTGAAAATGTACAGAATGATCCCTTCGAACATTGAAATGTTCACTGAATGGCAGACTATAAAAATTAGATTAGGCATGACATTTTAGGTTAACGAATAGTTTTCGATGTTTAAACACAAATATTTACACATTTTTCATATTTTGAAAGGCTATAGTCTGTTTCAAAAATGTTCTTTTATACGAAATGTTGTTCAAAATTCACCGTAGTAGTTACATATTGGATCGGTTTTGGTATCAATATAATCAGTACTTGATGACATATAAAGAATCATTATAGAAAGTGGACATTATCTTCAGGCCCTTTTAGCAGTACCGCATTTACTGAAAAAATCAGAATTTTTGTTTTCACATTTTTGACTTAGGTCACCTCTGATAAAAAATTGTGAAAATTCAGAGAGTAATGCCAGAACGTTTTGAAGATGATTTTGTGTGGCATATATATTTGTGCATCTAACGAACTATGAATTGCATGATTCTAGAAAGTATTAAATACTGTATAGGTTACAATAAACCATTAGATTTTATGGGCGCAGTCATTTTATGAACATAACATGGTATTCCGAATTAAGAGTATAGCTAATCCTGATTGGTTGATATGTGCGCCCGTTATTTTTGTTATTAGAGAGTTCGTGCATTCTGCATTATACCAAAGGCCAAATAAATTATTTTCCTTAGCCTTAACGGAATTGAGATGTCTTTTAAACGCTAGGATGAGACACGTATTTTAAGTGCAAAATTGATAGGCATGGGAGATAAGTACAAATTACGTTAAGAAAAGCAACGCGAACCTATATTTTTGGACCAAAAATACTGTCCTAATAACTTTTCTTTAATTATAGCAAGGTTTCGTTAAAAAATCAACTTTCTAAAGTCTGTATCTCGAAAAGGCTATCATTGTCGCCTATGGGGAAATTAATTGTTTATTTCAATCTATACAGCGTCGACATTTCTTTATCATAGTGCTCAAAAGTGTCAAAACAGTAATTTTACTTGATATTTGATGTGAAACCGTATTTTTGGTGACTAATGAATTATTGATTAACTTGTATTCAAGTTTTAGTCTGTTTCATATTTGTATTGCGTTTTTCCTTAGAAACAAGGGTGGGTTCGACTTTTGACTTACTGTGGAGAGAATATGTCATTTTCTGAACTTCTGCTGATTTGTTTGAAAAAGGACGTACACGTCTAGAGTTTGGATATACAAATCGATTTTTAAACATGACAATCTCGATCCAAGTGGTGTTATCGAAATTACCAAATTCAGTGAAAATGTACAGAATGATCCCTTCGAACATTGAAATGTTCACTGAATGGCAGACTATAAAAATTAGATTAGGCATGACATTTTAGGTTAACGAATAGTTTTCGATGTTTAAACACAAATATTTACACATTTTTCATATTTTGAAAGGCTATAGTCTGTTTCAAAATGTTCTTTTATACGAAATGTTGTTCAAAATTCACCGTAGTAGTTACATATTGGATCGGTTTTGGTATCAATATAATCAGTACTTGATGACATATAAAGAATCATTATAGAAAGTGGACATTATCTTCAGGCCCTTTTAGCAGTACCGCATTTACTGAAAAAATCAGAATTTTTGTTTTCACATTTTTGACTGGGGTCACCTCTGATAAAAATTGTGAAAATTCAGAGAGTAATGCCAGAACGTTTTGAAGATGATTTTGTGTGGCATATATATTTGTGCATCTAACGAACTATGAATTGCATGATTCTAGAAAGTATTAAATACTGTATAGGTTACAATAAACCATTAGATTTTATGGGCGCAGTCATTTTATGAACATAACATGGTATTCCGAATTAAGAGTATAGCTAATCCTGATTGGTTGATATGTGCGCCCGTTATTTTTGTTATTAGAGAGTTCGTGCATTCTGCATTATACCAAAGGCCAAATAAATTATTTTCCTTAGCCTTAACGGAATTGAGATGTCTTTTAAACGCTAGGATGAGACACGTATTTTAAGTGCAAAATTGATAGGCATGGGAGATAAGTACAAATTACGTTAAGAAAAGCAACGCGAACCTATATTTTTGGACCAAAAATACTGTCCTAATAACTTTTCTTTAATTATAGCAAGGTTTCGTTAAAAAATCAACTTTCTAAAGTCTGTATCTCGAAAAAGGCTATCATTGTCGCCTATGGGGAAATTAATTGTTTATTTCAATCTATACAGCGTCGACATTTCTTTATCATAGTGCTCAAAAAGTGTCAAAACAGTAATTTTACTTGATATTTGATGTGAAACCGTATTTTTGGTGACTAATGAATTATTGATTAACTAGTATTCAAGTTTTAGTCTGTTTCATATTTGTATTGCGTTTTCCTTAGAAACAAGGGTGGGTTCGACTTTTGACTTACTGTGGAGAGAATATGTCATTTTCTGAACTTCTGCTGATTTGTTTGAAAAAGGACGTACACGTCTAGAGTTTGGATATACAAATCGATTTTTAAACATGACAATCTCGATCCAAGTGGTGTTATCGAAATTACCAAATTCAGTGAAAATGTACAGAATGATCCCTTCGAACATTGAAATGTTCACTGAATGGCAGACTATAAAAATTAGATTAGGCATGACATTTTGTAGTTAACGAATAGTTTTCGATGTTTAAACACAAATATTTACACATTTTCATATTTTGAAAGGCTATAGTCTGTTTCAAAATGTTCTTTTATACGAAATGTTGTTCAAAATTCATCGTAGTAGTTACATATTGGATCGGTTTTTGGTATCAATATAATCAGTACTTGATGACATATAAAGAATCATTGGAGAAAGTGGACATTATCTTCAGGCCCTTTTTAGCAGTACCGCATTTACTGAAAAAATCAGAATTTTTTTTTCACATTTTTTGACTGGGGTCACCTCTGATAAAAAATTGTGAAAATTCAGAGAGTAATGCCAGAACGTTTTGAAGATGATTTTTGTGTGGCATATATATTTGTGCATCTAACGAACTATGAATTGCATGATTCTAGAAAGTATTAAATACCGTATAGGTTACAATACACCATTAGATTTTATGGGCGCAGCCATTTTATGAGCATAACATGGTATTCAGAATTAAGAGTATAGCTAATCCTGATTGGTTGATATGTGCGCCCGTTATTTTTTGTTATTAGAGAGTTCGTGCATTCTGCATTATACCAAAGGCCAAATAAATTATTTTCCTTAGCCTTAACGGAATTGAGATGTCTTTTAAACGCTAGGATGAGACACGTATTTTTAAGTGCAAAATTGATAGGCATGGGAGATAAGTACAAATTACGTTAAGAAAAGCAACGCGAACCTATATTTTTGGACCAAAAATACTGTCCTAATAACTTTTCTTTAATTATAGCAAGGTTTCGTTAAAAAATCAACTTTCTAAAGTCTGTATCTCGAAAAGGCTATCATTGTCGCCTATGGGGAAATTAATTGTTTATTTCAATCTATACAGCGTCGACATTTCTTTATCATAGTGCTCAAAAGTGTCAAAACAGTAATTTTACTTGATATTTGATGTGAAACCGTATTTTTGGTGACTAATGAATTATTGATTAACTAGTATTCAAGTTTTAGTCTGTTTCATATTTGTATTGCGTTTTCCTTAGAAACAAGGGTGGGTTCGACTTTTGACTTACTGTGGAGAGAATATGTCATTTTCTGAACTTCTGCTGATTTGTTTGAAAAAGGACGTACACGTCTAGAGTTTGGATATACAAATCGATTTTTAAACATGACAATCTCGATCCAAGTGGTGTTATCGAAATTACCAAATTCAGTGAAAATTTACAGAAATGATCCCTTCGAACATTGAAATGTTCACTGAATGGCAGACTATAAAATTAGATTAGGCATGACATTTTGTAGTTAACGAATAGTTTTCGATGTTTAAACACAAATATTTACACATTTTTCATATTTTGAAAGGCTATAGTCTGTTTCAAAATGTTCTTTTATACGAAATGTTGTTCAAAATTCACCGTAGTAGTTACATATTGGATCGGTTTTGGTATCAATATAATCAGTACTTGATGACATATAAAGAATCATTATAGAAAGTGGAATTATCTTCAGGCCCTTTTAGCAGTACCGCATTTACTGAAAAAATCAGAATTTTTTTCACATTTTTGACTGGGGTCACCTCTGATAAAAATTGTGAAAATTCAGAGAGTAATGCCAGAACGTTTTGAAGATGATTTTTATGTGGCATATATACTTGTGCATCTAACGAACTATGAATTGCATGATTCTAAAAGTATTAAATACCGTATAGGTTACAATAAACCATTAGATTTTATGGGCGCAGTCATTTTATGAGCATAACATGGTATTCCGAATTAAGAGTATAGCTAATCCTGATTGGTTGATATGTGCGCCCGTTATTTTTGTTATTAGAGAGTTCGTGCATTCTGCATTATACCAAAGGCCAAATAAATTATTTTCCTTAGCCTTAACGGAATTGAGATGTCTTTTAAACGCTAGGATGAGACACGTATTTTAAGTGCAAAATTGATAGGCATGGGAGATAAGTACAAATTACGTTAAGAAAAGCAACGCGAACCTATATTTTTGGACCAAAAATACTGTCCTAATAACTTTTCTTTAATTATAGCAAGGTTTCGTTAAAAAAATCAACTTTCTAAAGTCTGTATCTCGAAAAGGCTATCATTGTCGCCTATGGGGAAATTAATTGTTTATTTCAATCTATACAGCGTCGACATTTCTTTATCATAGTGCTCAAAAGTGTCAAAAACAGTAATTTTACTTGATATTTGATGTGAAACCGTATTTTTGGTGACTAATGAATTATTGATTAACTAGTTTTCAAGCTATAGTCTGTTTCATATTTGTATTGCGTTTTACCTTAGAAACAAGGGTGGGTTCGACTTTTGACTTACTGTGGAGAGAATATGTCATTTTCTGAACTTCTGCTGATTTGTTTGAAAAAGGACGTACACGTCTAGAGTTTGGATATACAAATCGATTTTTAAACATGACAATCTCGATCCAAGTGGTGTTATCGAAATTACCAAATTCAGTGAAAATTTACAGAAATGATCCCTTCGAACATTGAAATGTTCACTGAATGGCAGACTATAAAATTAGATTAGGCATGACATTTTGTAGTTAACGAATAGTTTTCGATGTTTAAACACAAATATTTACACATTTTTCATATTTTGAAAGGCTATAGTCTGTTTCAAAATGTTCTTTTATACGAAATGTTGTTCAAAATTCACCGTAGTAGTTACATATTGGATCGGTTTTGGTATCAATATAATCAGTACTTGATGACATATAAAGAATCATTATAGAAAGTGGAATTATCTTCAGGCCCTTTTAGCAGTACCGCATTTACTGAAAAAATCAGAATTTTTTTTCACATTTTTGACTGGGGTCACCTCTGATAAAAATTGTGAAAATTCAGAGAGTAATGCCAGAACGTTTTGAAGATGATTTTTATGTGGCATATATACTTGTGCATCTAACGAACTATGAATTGCATGATTCTAAAAGTATTAAATACCGTATAGGTTACAATAAACCATTAGATTTTATGGGCGCAGTCATTTTATGAGCATAACATGGTATTCCGAATTAAGAGTATAGCTAATCCTGATTGGTTGATATGTGCGCCCGTTATTTTTGTTATTAGAGAGTTCGTGCATTCTGCATTATACCAAAGGCCAAATAAATTATTTTCCTTAGCCTTAACGGAACTGAGATGTCTTTTCAACGCTAGGATGAGACACGTGTTTTTAAGTGCAAAATTGATAGGCATGGGAGATAAGTACAAATTACGTTAAGAAAAGCAACGAGAACCTATATTTTTTGGACCAAAAATACTGTCCGAATAATTTTTCTTTAATTCTAGCAAGGTTTCGTTAAAAAAATCAACTTTCTAAAGTCTGTATCTCGAAAAAGGCTATCATTGTCGCCTATGGGGAAATTAATTGTTTATTGCAATCTATACAGCGTCGACATTTCTTTATCATAGTGCTCAAAAGTGTCAAAACAGTAATTTTACTTGATATTTGATGTGAAACCGTATTTTTGGTGACTAATGAATCATTGATTAACTAGTTTTCAAGCTATAGTCTGTTTCATATTTGTATTGCGTTTTACCTTAGAAACAAGGGTGGGTTCGACTTTTGACTTACTGTGGAGAGAATATGTCATTTTCTGAACTTCTGCTGATTTGTTTGAAAAAGGACGTACACGTCTAGAGTTTGGATATACAAATCGATTTTTAAACATGACAATCTCGATCCAAGTGGTGTTATCGAAATTACCAAATTCAGTGAAAATTTACAGAAATGATCCCTTCGAACATTGAAATGTTCACTCGAATGGCAGACTATAAAAATTAGATTAGGCATGACATTTTGTAGTTAACGAATAGTTTTCGATGTTTAAACACAAATATTTACACATTTTTCATATTTTGAAAGGCTATAGTCTGTTTCAAAATGTTCTTTTATACGAAATGTTGTTCAAAATTCACCGTAGTAGTTACATATTGGATCGGTTTTGGTATCAATATAATCAGTACTTGATGACATATAAAGAATCATTATAGAAAGTGGAATTATCTTCAGGCCCTTTTAGCAGTACCGCATTTACTGAAAAAATCAGAATTTTTTTTCACATTTTTGACTGGGGTCACCTCTGATAAAAATTGTGAAAATTCAGAGAGTAATGCCAGAACGTTTTGAAGATGATTTTTATGTGGCATATATACTTGTGCATCTAACGAACTATGAATTGCATGATTCTAAAAAGTATTAAATACCGTATAGGTTACAATAAACCATTAGATTTTATGGGCGCAGTCATTTTATGAGCATAACATGGTATTCCGAATTAAGAGTATAGCTAATCCTGATTGGTTGATATGTGCGCCCGTTATTTTTGTTATTAGAGAGTTCGTGCATTCTGCATTATACCAAAGGCCAAATAAATTATTTTCCTTAGCCTTAACGGAATTGAGATGTCTTTAAACGCTAGGATGAGACACGTATTTTAAGTGCAAAATTGATAGGCATGGGAGATAAGTACAAATTACGTTAAGAAAAGCAACGCGAACCTATATTTTTGGACCAAAAATACTGTCCTAATAACTTTTCTTTAATTATAGCAAGGTTTCGTTAAAAAAATCAACTTTCTAAAGTCTGTATCTCGAAAAGGCTATCATTGTCGCCTATGGGGAAATTAATTGTTTATTTCAATCTATACAGCGTCGACATTTCTTTATCATAGTGCTCAAAAAGTGTCAAAACAGTAATTTTACTTGATATTTGATGTGAAACCGTATTTTTGGTGACTAATGAATTATTGATTAACTAGTTTTCAAGCTATAGTCTGTTTCATATTTGTATTGCGTTTTCCTTAGAAACAAGGGTGGGTTCGACTTTTGACTTACTGTGGAGAGAATATGTCATTTTCTGAACTTCTGCTGATTTGTTTGAAAAAGGACGTACACGTCTAGAGTTTGATATACAAATCGATTTTTAAACATGACAATCTCGATCCAAGTGGTGTTATCGAAATTACCAAATTCAGTGAAAATGTACAGAAATGATCCCTTCGAACATTGAAATGTTCACTGAATGGCAGACTATAAAAATTAGATTAGGCATGACATTTTGTAGTTAACGAATAGTTTTCGATGTTTAAACACAAATATTTACACATTTTCATATTTTGAAAGGCTATAGTCTGTTTCAAAATGTTCTTTATACGAAATGTTGTTCAAAATTCACCGTAGTAGTTACACATTGGATCGGTTTTGGTATCAATATAATCAGTACTTGATGACATATAAAGAATCATTATAGAAAGTGGACATTATCTTCAGGCCCTTTTAGCAGTACCGCATTTACTGAAAAAATCAGAATTTTTTTTTCACATTTTGACTGGGGTCACCTCTGATAAAAATTGTGAAAATTCAGAGAGTAATGCCAGAACGTTTTGAAGATGATTTTGTGTGGCATATATATTTGTGCATCTAACGAACTATGAATTGCATGATTCTAGAAAGTATTAAATACTGTATAGGTTACAATAAACCATTAGATTTTATGGGCGCAGTCATTTTATGAACATAACATGGTATTCGAATTAAGAGTATAGCTAATCCTGATTGGTTGATATGTGCGCCCGTTATTTTTGTTATTAGAGACTTCGTGCATTCTGCATTATACCAAAGGCCAAATAAATTATTTTCCTTAGCCTTAACGGAATTGAGATGTCTTTTAAACGCTAGGATGAGACACGTATTTTTAAGTGCAAAATTGATAGGCATGGGAGATAAGTGAAAAGCAACGCGAACCTATATTTTTTGGACCGAAAAATACTGTCCGAATAATTTTTAGCAAGGTTTCGTTAAAAAAATCAACTTTCTAAAGTCTGTATCTCGAAAAAGGCTATCATTGTCGCCTATGGGGAAATTAATTGTTTATTACAATCTATACAGCGTTGACATTTCTTTATCATAGTGCTCAAAAAGTGCCAAAAACAGTAATTTTACTTGATATTTGATGTGAAACCGTATTTTTGGTGACTAATGAATTATTGATTAACTAGTTTTCAAGCTATAGTCTGTTTCATATTTGTATTGCGTTTTCCTTAGAAACAAGGGTGGGTTCGACTTTGACTTACTGTGGAGAGAATATGTCATTTTCTGAACTTCTGCTGATTTGTTTGAAAAAGGACGTACACGTCTAGAGTTTGGATATACAAATCGATTTTTAAACATGACAATCTCGATCCAAGTGGTGTTATCGAAATTACCAAATTCAGTGAAAATGTACAGAATGATCCCTTCGAACATTGAAATGTTCACTGAATGGCAGACTATAAAAATTAGATTAGGCATGACATTTTGTAGTTAACGAATAGTTTTCGATGTTTAAACACAAATATTTACACATTTTTCATATTTTGAAAGGCTATAGTCTGTTTCAAAATGTTCTTTTATACGAAATGTTGTTCAAAATTCACCGTAGTAGTTACACATTGGATCGGTTTTGGTATCAATATAATCAGTACTTGATGACATATAAAGAATCATTATAGAAAGTGGACATTATCTTCAGGCCCTTTTAGCAGTACCGCATTTACTGAAAAAATCAGAATTTTTTTTTCACATTTTTGACTGGGGTCACCTCTGATAAAAATTGTGAAAATTCAGAGAGTAATGCCAGAACGTTTTGAAGATGATTTTTGTGTGGCATATATATTTGTGCATCTAACGAACTATGAATTGCATGATTCTAGAAAGTATTAAATACTGTATAGGTTACAATAAACCATTAGATTTTATGGGCGCAGTCATTTTATGAACATAACATGGTATTCCGAATTAAGAGTATAGCTAATCCTGATTGGTTGATATGTGCGCCCGTTATTTTTGTTATTAGAGACTTCGTGCATTCTGCATTATACCAAAGGCCAAATAAATTATTTTCCTTAGCCTTAACGGAATTGAGATGTCTTTTAAACGCTAGGATGAGACACGTATTTTAAGTGCAAAATTGATAGGCATGGGAGATAAGTACAAATTACGTTAAGAAAAGCAACGCGAACCTATATTTTTGGACCAAAAATACTGTCCTAATAACTTTTCTTTAATTATAGCAAGGTTTCGTTAAAAAAATCAACTTTCTAAAGTCTGTATCTCGAAAAGGCTATCATTGTCGCCTATGGGGAAATTAATTGTTTATTTCAATCTATACAGCGTCGACATTTCTTTATCATAGTGCTCAAAAGTGTCAAAACAGTAATTTTACTTGATATTTGATGTGAAACCGTATTTTTGGTGACTAATGAATTATTGATTAACTAGTATTCAAGTTTTAGTCTGTTTCATATTTGTATTGCGTTTTTCCTTAGAAACAAGGGTGGGTTCGACTTTTGACTTACTGTGGAGAGAATATGTCATTTTCTGAACTTCTGCTGATTTGTTTGAAAAAGGACGTACACGTCTAGAGTTTGGATATACAAATCGATTTTTAAACATGACAATCTCGATCCAAGTGGTGTTATCGAAATTACCAAATTCAGTGAAAATTTACAGAAATGATCCTTCGAACATTGAAATGTTCACTGAATGGCAGACTATAAAAATTAGATTAGGCATGACATTTTGTAGTTAACGAATAGTTTTCGATGTTTAAACACAAATATTTACACATTTTTCATATTTTGAAAGGCTATAGTCTGTTTCAAAATGTTCTTTTATACGAAATGTTGTTCAAAATTCACCGTAGTAGTTACATATTGGATCGGTTTTGGTATCAATATAATCAGTACTTGATGACATATAAAGAATCATTATAGAAAGTGGAATTATCTTCAGGCCCTTTTTAGCAGTACTGCATTTACTGAAAAAATGAGAATTTTTTTTCACATTTTTGACTGGGGTCACCTCTGATAAAAATTGTGAAAATTCAGAGAGTAATGCCAGAACGTTTTGAAGATGATTTTTGTGTGGCATATATATTTGTGCATCTAACGAACTATGAATTGCATGATTCTAGAAAGTATTAAATACCGTATAAGTTACAATAAACCATTAGATTTTATGGGCGCAGTCATTTTATGAACATAACATGGTATTCCGAATTAAGAGTATAGCTAATCCTGATTGGTTGATATGTGCGCCCGTTATTTTTTGTTATTAGAGACTTCGTGCATTCTGCATTATACCAAAGGCCAAATAAGTTATTTTCCTTAGCCTTAACGGAATTGAGATGTCTTTAAACGCTAGGATGAGACACGTATTTTTAAATGCAAAATTGATAGGCATGGGAGATAAGTACAAATTACGCTAACAAAAGCAACGCGAACCTATATTTTTGGACCAAAAATACTGTCCTAATAACTTTTCTTTAATTATAGCAAGGTTTCGTTAAAAAAATCAACTTTCTAAGTCTGTATCTCGAAAAGGCTATCATTGTCGCCTATGGGGAAATTAATTGTTTATTTCAATCTATACAGCGTCGACATTTCTTTATCATAGTGCTCAAAAGTGTCAAAACAGTAATTTTACTTGATATTTGATGTGAAACCGTATTTTTGGTGACTAATGAATTATTGATTAACTAGTTTTCAAGCTATAGTCTGTTTCATATTTGTATTGCGTTTTACTTTAGAAACAAGGGTGGGTTCGACTTTTGACTTACTGTGGAGAGAATATGTCATTTTCTGAACTTCTGCTGATTTGTTTGAAAAAGCACGTACACGTCTAGAGTTTGGATATACAAATCGATTTTTAAACATGACAATCTCGATCCAAGTGGTGTTATCGAAATTACCAAATTTAGTGAAAATGTACAGAAATGATCCCTTCGAACATTGAAATGTTCACTGAATGGCAGACTATAAAAATTAGATTAGGCATGACATTTTGTAGTTAACGAATAGTTCTCGATGTTTAAACACAAATATTTACACATTTTCATATTTTGAAAGGCTATAGTCTGTTTCAAAATGTACTTTTATACGAAATGTTGTTCAAAATTCACCGTAGTAGTTACATATTGGATCGGTTTTGGTGTCAATATAATCAGTACTTGATGACATATAAAGAATCATTATAGAAAGTGGACATTATCTTCAGGCCCTTTTAGCAGTAACGCATTTACTCAAAAATCAGAATTTTTTTCACATTTTTGACTGGGATCACCTCTGATAAAAATTTTGAAAATTCAGAGAGTAATGCCAGAACGTTTTGAAGATGATTTTGTGTGGCATATATATTTGTGCATCTAACGAACTATGAATTGCATGATTCTAGAAAGTATTAAATACAGTATAAGTTACAATAAACCATTAGATTTTATGGGCGCAGTCATTTTATGAGCATAACATGGTATTTCGAATTAAGAGTATAGCTAATCCTGATTGGTTGATATGTGCGCCCGTTATGTTTTTGTTATTAGAGACTTCGTGCATTCTGCATTATACCAAAGGCCAAATAAGTTATTTTCCTTAGCCTTCACGGAATTGAGATGTCTTTTAAACGCTAGGATGAGACACGTATTTTTAAGTGCAAAATTGATAGGCATGGGAGATAAGTACAAATTACGCTAAAAAGCAACGCGAACCTATATTTTTGGAACAAAAATACTGTCCTAATAACTTTTCTTTAATTATAGCAAGGTTTCGTTAAAAAATCAACTTTCTAAGTCTGTATCTCGAAAAGGCTATCATTGTCGCCTATGGGGAAATTAATTGCTGATTTCAATCTATACAGCGTCGACATTTCTTTATCATAGTGCTCAAAAGTGTCAAAACAGTAATTTTACTTGATATTTGATGTGAAACCGTATTTTTGGTGACTAATGAATTATTGATTAACTAGTTTTCAAGCTATAGTCTGTTTCATATTTGTATTGCGTTTTACCTTAGAAACAAGGGTGGGTTCGACTTTTGACTTACTGTGGAGAGAATATGTCATTTTCTGAACTTCTGCTGATTTGTTTGAAAAAGCACGTACACGTCTAGAGTTTGGATATACAAATCGATTTTTAAACATGACAATCTCGATCCAAGTGGTGTTATCGAAATTACCAAATTTAGTGAAAATGTACAGAATGATCCCTTCGAACATTGAAATGTTCACTGAATGGCAGACTATAAAAATTAGATTAGGCATGACATTTTGTAGTTAACGAATAGTTTTCGATGTTTAAACACAAATATTTACACATTTTCATATTTTGAAAGGCTATAGTCTGTTTCAAAATGTACTTTTATACGAAAATGGTTTCATTTAAAACTGTTGTTCAAAATTCACTGTAGTCGTTACATATTGGATCGGTGTTGGTATCAATATAATCAGTACTTGATGACATATAAAGAATCATTATAGAATGGACATTATCTTCAGGCCCTTTTAAGCAGGACCGCATTTACTCAAAAAATCAGAATTTTTTTCACATTTTTGACTGGGATCACCTCTGATAAAAATTGTGAAAATTCAGAGAGTAATGCCAGAACGTTTTGAAGATGATTTTGTGTGGCATATATATTTGTGCATCTAACGAACTATGAATTGCATGATTCTAGAAATTATTAAATACCGTATAGGTTACAATGAACCATTAGATTTTATGGGCGCAGTCATTTTATGAGCATAACATGGTATTCCGAATTAAGAGTATAGCTAATCCTGATTGGTTGATATGTGCGCCCGTTATTTTTGTTATTAGAGACTTCGTGCATTCTGCATTATACCAAAGGCCAAATAAATTATTTTCCTAGCCTTAACGGAATTGAGATGTCTTTTAAACGCTAGGATGAGACACGTATTTTTAAGTGCAAAATTGATAGCCATGGGAGATGAGTACAAATTACGCTAAGAAAAGCAACGCGAACCTATATTTTTTGGACCAAAAAATACTGTCCTAATAACTTTTCTTTAATTCTAGCAAGGTTTCGTTTAAAAAATCAACTTTCTAAAGTCTGTATCTCGAAAAAGGCTATCATTGTCGCCTATGGGGAAATTAATTGTTTATTTCAATCTATACAGCGTCGACATTTCTTTATCATAGTGCTCAAAAAGTGTCAAAACAGTAATTTTACTTGATATTTGATGTGAAACCGTATTTTTGGTGACTAATGAATTATTGATTAACTAGTTTTTAAGCTATAGTCTGTTTCATATTTGTATTGCGTTTTACCTTAGAAACAAGGGTGGGTTCGACTTTTGACTTACTGTGGAGAGAATATGTCATTTTCTGAACTTCTGCTGATTTGTTTGAAAAAAGCACGTACACGTCTAGAGTTTGGATATACAAATCGATTTTTAAACATGACAATCTCGATCCAAGTGGTGTTATCGTAATTACCAAATTTAGTGAAAATGTACAGAATGATCCCTTCGAACATTGAAATGTTCACTGAATGGCATACTATAAAAATTAGATTAGGCATGACATTTTGTAGTTAACGAATAGTTTTCGATGTTTAAACACAAATATTTACACATTTTTCATATTTTGAAAGGCTATAGTCTGTTTCAAAATGTACTTTTATACGAAATGTTGTTCAAAATTCACCGTAGTAGTTACATATTGGATCGGTTTTGGTATCAGTATAATCAGTACTTGATGACATATAAAGAATCATTATAGAAAGTGGACATTATCTTCAGGCCCTTTTAGCAGTAACGCATTTACTCAAAAATCAGAATTTTTTTTCACATTTTTGACTGGGGTCACCTCTGATAAAAATTGTGAAAATTCAGAGAGTAATGCCAGAACGTTTTGAAGATGATTTTGTGTGGCATATATATTTGTGCATCTAACGAACTATGAATTGCATGATTCTAGAAAGTATTAAATACTGTATAGGTTACAATAAACCATTAGATTTTATGGGCGCAGTCATTTTATGAACATAACATGGTATTCCGAATTAAGAGTATAGCTAATCCTGATTGGTTGATATGTGCGCCCGTTATTTTTGTTATTAGAGACTTCGTGCATTCTGCATTATACCAAAGGCCAAATAAATTATTTTCCTTAGCCTTAACGGAATTGAGATGTCTTTTAAACGCTAGGATGAGACACGTATTTTAAGTGCAAAATTGATAGGCATGGGAGATAAGTAGTAACGGGTTTTACTACTGAAACGGTCATTTTAAACTGAACAACTCTTAAATGCCTGAATTTACCGCAAGGAAATAGTCAAGATCTTTTCAGTTGTTCAGTACATGTTCAGTACACTAACTATCGCGATCGATTAAGTACCAGTCAGTACTGATTCAGGTAATTAAGAAAAAACGCGTAGCGTTAAATCTAGTACTGTTAAGTACATTTTAGTACACGTCAGTTCATCGATAGAATCGTTGTCCAGTACTTTTCAGTGTATCAAAATAATATGAGGATAGCTTCCTTTGATTAGCAGAGGAATCGTAATAAAAAAGCGAAAAAAAAGAATAACAATAATAAACAAATAAATATAAGGAGACATAATCGGCAACGGGACTGTAGATACACGTTTTTGTTAACATGCGTTTCATTTTCATAAATTGGTAAAAATAACATGAATAATAACTGTTAAAATATTTGTATGGAACCATATGAAATTCTGATAATTATTCTTTAATGGGTACGCAATTATAAGATATTGATGACTGTAAACTGTGAGTTCAGCCGTAAAGATTAAAATGGTGAAAAATCCCGATAGCTTTCGAAAATATCCACACGCTATGATTTCGCGCCATTTGTCTTTTGACAGTTACTTGCTGTGTCCGACTGAAGTAACGTAAGTATATATTTTGAAAACATTTTGACAGTTTTGATTGATATACATATACATTCCTTACTTTACAAGAGTGTTTGTTTGATTTGTGAACTAGTTGAATGATTATTAACTGTTTATATCCGAAGACTTTCACAAGAAGGGGTTTGGTTATACAACTGTTCATTGAAATTTCTGTTCTTCGACATTTAAAACAAAATAATCTAAAACGAGAAGCTGATCAATTTCAAGCATTAATGGTATAAAATTTAGCCTTGGCATCAAAATAAACATGGACAGCAGGGCGGATCCCAACCTATGATAAAGGGGATTCCAACCTTATGTCCCCATTCAAATGCATTGATCGTCTCAAAAGGGGTTCCAACCCTGAACCCCCTTTGAATCTCCCACTGGGCAGCTCAGCTGTGTAACATTATCAGTGACAAGCATAACAAGGAAGCTGCCTGTCGAACCTAGATCATGTAGACTATTATATTAGTGTAATAGTCCTGAGACTACAATAACACAGAGATTGGTCACTATCGATTTATCGGATTATCTGAGTCTCCGGTATAGTTAGCTACGTTATTTAAACGTAGTTTCGTATTTAACCATAGTTTCGTATTCGACCGTAGCAGACGACATAAATCATCACCTAATCACTGAGACTGCTATAACAGTATCGGATATTATTATTTTTCTTTAAAAATAAATTAAAACAAAATTGAATTAATCAAAAAAAGGAAAATAGTAATTATCTTTTAAATGTAGTTATCTCTATTAATATTTAAATTTTGTTTTAATCATTAATAATTTGTTAATAGTTTCATGTTGTTATTATGCGGCCACTCTTGAAAATGTGAATGTGATTAATCTTATCAATCTTACAGTTACATTGTTTTGCTACACGTCCGTTAATTGTATCTAATATACAAATATTTTACCTGTAAAGACAGGTAGTCTCAAAAGCATGGGAGATGAATTTTGTTTCACAGCTGGGTGCCCAAGATACACGAGGCTCCGTTTATTGCAGTAAACTTTAAAGTTTTATTCTATACTTGTAAAGGTATGTTTCAAAGCTGAGTGCCCAATATGCATGTTCATTGTAGTAAACCTTGTCAAATATCGTCGGTGCACTTGTGGTAGGATTCAGGAGGGTGGGATGGGGTTTTATAGAATAGAGAATAAGGGGCAAAAAAGTATAGAATGGAGAAAATGGACCGACAAATAAAGAATAGAGAAGAGAAAGCAATTAGGTGATAAAATTTAAAGAATAGAGAAAATGGCATAGAAATTATAGGAAATAAAGAACCCCATCCAGACCCTCATCAGATTATCCAACGAAAATGTTATTTTTCAAACCATTTTTTCGGTTTCAACCCCCCTTTTCCTCTTTTTAAATTTCAGTCTGATAATTAGGGTTGTTTTTTTTTATCACATTCCTTTCTAAAGAATCAGTTTAATCAGGATGCCTTTCTTAGTATACATGATAATTAAAAGTTTAATTATTCAATCAATTTAGATCAAGTTTTTGCAAACAGTGTAATTAGCGGCGATCACAGAAGAGAGAAAAATATCATTAAAGGTAAATGAGTAATTTCCTTACGTAACAGATCAGCAAAGAGGTTATAACTTCAATGGGTACATAAAGCAAACATAAGCCCTACAAATTATATATATGTTCCCAAAATATCGCCGGCGTTTTCATTTATCAATTCACAATGTCCAGTAACATTGATTTTTATCTTGGGATGATAGTGATCTCATACCACATAGTAAGCTATATAAACATGGTAAAGATAGTACATTGTTGTGTCCAAATCTTGTGTTTAACGACAACATTTTCCACGAAATGCTTAAACAGGAGTTATTGTCTAGAACCAAAGCAACAATTTTGAATTAAAATTAAAATCCTTTTCAATTTGATCAATGAAAAGACTGGTGGTTAAGAATTGTCAAGTTTTCAATTTCTAAGCTACATGAGAGCGTCAGTGGCAAATATTTCTCGAAATGGGGTTCATTGCGTTTTACAGAATCTTTATGACGTACACTATTCTCTGTATCCTAGTGATTGAAGCTATACTAAGTATCTCAAAACTCAATTTAATTTGTAATATTAGTTGCCAATTTCCAAATATAGCAACGCCTCAATTGAAGTTCCTTTTTGGTGAAGTGTATTTCTGGGTGTACTAAATGTTGTTATTTATAATTAAATATATAGTGTGGCTCCAGGTTTAATGACGAATTGATTTTTTGTAAATTGCTTTGTTAATGTAGACTCTTCGTTTTCTCTACTGAATTGTTTTATATTTTTCATGTCGGGGAATTTTGAAGCACAGTATAAGTTTTCTCATTGTTGAAGGTAATTACGGTGGATTCCAATAGCTTACATCCACATCATTGAACTTAATTTAACTTAAGTAGTTGTCTGATTGGCGATCATTATTAAAAATCAAAATCTCCTTATTTTTATTAGTATTGCTACAAGTGGCTATTCCTTTAATATATCAAATTTCATGCTTCTGTTCCCTTTTATTATAATGGTACTTCGCCCTTCTTCCAATGCGTGATTTCTTTCTGGGAGGCATTCTTAATCCTACAATAAAGAATATATTATGAATAAAAAAAATAACTTTTATCAAGTTTATAGCATAGGCAAATCAGTATTTGTTAAGACAGTAATCTGAGATAAGGCTCAGCAGTAATTGAACAATCATGTCAGTATTTATCAAAACATTTAAACTGATAAAGAAAGCAGACCAAGGTGCATGTACTTAGAATATCATGTTTGGGTCTAGTATTTAAAAATATATATATATGTCTATAACTCTTTATGTAGACATGGCTACAAACTTTCATTGCATACATTTATTATTCTCACATGTATCTTTATGACGTACACTATTCTCTGTATCCTAGTGATTGAAGCTATACTAAGTATCTCAAAACTCAATTTAATTTGTAATATTAGTTGCCAATTTCCAAATATAGCAACGCCTCAATTGAAGTTCCTTTTTGGTAAGTGTATTTCTGGGTGTACTGCATATATATTATCAACGGAACAAAATATAAGTCTGAATTTCTTAAATTAACAATACAAATTGACCTATCACTCAGTATCAGACCTCATGTTGTGTGTATGCACCTTGTCACGTGTGATTCTCAGTTCTGCATCGGAATTGTAACACTGATACAGAAAAATGATATTTCATATAATTACAAATTTTACATCATTACACAGGTTTATTATTAAGGCTTGCAAATGAAATATCCGGAAAACAGATTGTTCATCTGAATGTAAGTTATGGGTGAGTTGCTCATTGACCCGATCCCACGGACTGGTAATAACTCGAGGTTACCTTCCGGTTTGGACAGTAAATCCAAGTCCATAACTGCACTTATTTTATTTAAAGTGCTTATAAACAAACATTTATGATTATTTCAAATCTTTAATTCACACTTACCGAAACATAAAATTCTTTATACATCCACATTTGCTAATTATTAAATCCTCTTCCACTGTCAAAGATGGCGGATCGTGTCATTCTTGTCAAACACTTCGGGTCACGTGCCGAGTCACGTGATCGACGACTTAGAATTAATTACTATTTGACTGGTCAGTACGGGAAGTGACCAATCTCTGTTTTATAGTAGTCTCAGAATAGTCCAAGATCGGACGAATTGAACTTAGCATTGTTTTATATGGAAAAAGAAAAGCATTTGTTTTAAATGGTTATCAACATTTTATTTCTACAACCAGAAGTCAAAGTTTTATCTTTATACACCAATCTCAAGTTTTTTTTTAGAAGGAGTTACCAAACAGCTGCCCCGCGCAATCGGTTCCTACTGTGACATATTAACATAAGCATTGTGACATATGAAATTTACTGGAAAGTGCACAAACTCGAAAGTTGTCCATTTTGATGTAAAAAAAAAAACCACTTTGTTATGTAAAAGTGGCCCATGTGTCCCTTTCGGTTTGAAAATTTCCCATTAAAAGATATGTTTTTCCTATACGATGTAACTGAATGCAAAGATGAATTCTGGTAGAAAAAATTTATTATTGGTAGGACATTATTTTGTCATATCCCATGATATTTCTTAACAATATCTGTTTCTGTCGCAGGTGGAAGAAAGGTCCGCTGATGTATGCCCTGAGGTAACTGGTGCCCTTAGGTAACCGGGGAATTGGTCATCGATTATTTCGCACGAAAATATAGTTCCCTATATTGATCAATCTTAATACCCCATTGTAATGTGACTTAATACCAAAAACAAATAGATACATTGCTTGGTAATATAATTATGATGTAATTAAATAATTTCTTCATTCTCAATGTAGCACTTCATGGACGTTGTATCGTTAATTTGAGTAAAATGGGTTATATTTGTTTTTTAGGAGGGTGACCTCAGGTACCCTGTAATAAAAGATATATAGATACAATGCTAGAGTATATAATTATGCTGTAATATCATACAACAGATTACATAAGAGTTTTATTAAGCCAGTCTTCATACACTACAGATTACATGATTTCATTATCATTCAACCAGTCTTTATACACTATAGTGTATTCAGATTTGTTTTATAAAGGGGACCTCAGGTAATCTGTCTATGAAAACTCGTTAAATAAGGGTGACCTCAGGTAATCTGTGTATGCAGACTGGTTTAATAAAGGTGACATCAGGTAATCTGGAGTGTATAGAGATTTGTTTGATAAAGGTGACCTCAGGTAATCTGTTGTGTATGGAGACTGGTTTAATTAAGGTGACCTCAGGTAATCTGTAGTGTATGAAGACTGGTTGAAAGAATGTGAAATCAGATAATCTGAAGTATATGATGACTGGTTTAATAAACCCCTGATGTTATCTGTTGTGAATGAAAACTGGTTAAACAAAGTCCTCAGGTAATCTGTAGTGTATTCAAATTTTGTTTTATAAAGGTGACCTAAGGTAATCTGTATATGCAGATTTAATAAATAAAGGTGACCTCAGGTAATCTGTTGTGTATGAAGACTGGTTTAATCAAGGGGACCTCAGGTAATCTGTAGTGTATGAAGACTGGTTGAAAGAAGGTGAAATCAGATAATCTGAAGTATATGAAGACTGGTTTGATAAACCCTGATGTTATCTGTTGTGAATGAAAACTAGTTGAATAAAGTCCTCAAGTAATCTGCAGTGTATTTAGATTTGTTTTATAAAGGTGACCTCAGGTAATCTGTCTACGCAGAATGGTTTAATAAAGGTGACCTCAGGTAATCTATGTATGCAGACTGGTTTAAAAAGGTGACCTCACGTAATCTGTTGTGTATGAAGACTGGTTTAATAAACCCCTGATTTTATCTGTTGTGAATAAAAACTGGTTCAATCAAGTCCTCAATAAATCTGTAGTGTATTCATATTTGTTTTATAAAGGTGACCTCAGGTAATATGTAGTGTATTTAGATTTGTTTTATAAAGGTGACCTCAGGTAATCTGTCTATAAAGAATGGTTTAATAAAGGTGACCTCAAGTAATCTATGTATGCAGACTGGTTTAATAAAGGTGACCTCAGGTAATCTATGTATGCAGACGGGTTTAATAAAGGTGACCTCACGTAATCTGTTGTGTATGAAGACTGGTTTAATAAACCCCTGATTTTATCTGTTGTGAATAAAAACTGGTTCAATCAAGTCCTCAATAAATCTGTAGTGTATTCATATTTGTTTTATAAAGGTGACCTCAGGTAATCTGTAGTATTTTGAGATTTGTTTAATATAGGTCCCCTCAGGTAATCTGTCTATAAAGACTGGATTATTAAAGGTGACCTCAGGTAATCTGTGAATGCAGACTGGTTACCTGAAGGTGACCTCTGGTTATCTGTTATGTATGAAGACTCGTTTAATAAAGGTGACCCCAGGTAATCTATAGTGTTTTGAGATTTGTTTAATAATGGTGTTCTCAGCCTGTCTGTTGTGAATGTAGATTGGTTAAATAAAGGTGACCTCAGGTAATCTGTCTATAAAGACTGGATTAACAAAGGTGACCTCAGGTAATCTGTGTATGCAGACTGGTTTAATAAAGGTGACATCAGGTTATCTGTTGTGTATGAAGACTCTTTTAATTAAGACTGGTTAAATAAGGGCGACCTCAGGTAATCTGTCTATAAAGACTGGATTAACAAAGGTGACCTCAGGTTACCTGTGTATGCAGATTGAATTCATAAAGGTCACCTCAGGTAATCTGTATATGTAGACTGATTTAATAAAGGTGACCTCAGGTAATCTGTGTACATGGTGTATGCAGAAAGTTTAACAAAGGTGACCTCATGTAATCTGTCGTGTATGAAGACTGGTTCAATAAAGGTTGCCTCAGGTATATGTAGTGTTTTGAGATTTGTTTAATAATGTAGACCTCAGCTAGTCTGTTGTGAATGTAGACTGGTTTAATTAAGGTGACCTTAGGTAATCTGTAGTGTATTGGTTTTTGTTTGATAAAGGTTACCTCAGGTAATCTGTCTATAAAGACAGAATAATAAACAAATATCTATGTATGCAGACTTTTTTGATAAAGGTTAACCCAGGTAATCTGTTGTGCGTGAAGGCTGGTTTAATAAAGGTTACCTCAGGTAATCTGTATTCTTTTGAGATTTTTTAGATGATGGTGACCATAGCTAATGTGTTGAGAATGTAGACTGGTTAAATAAGGGTGACCTCAGGTAATCTGTCTATAAAGATTGGATTAACAAAGGTGACCTCAGGTAACCTGTGTATGCAGACTGATTTCATAAAGGTCACCTTAGGTAATCTGTATATCTAGACTGATTTAATAAAGGTGACCTCAGGTAATCTGTGTACATGGTGTATGCAGAAAGGTGTAACAAAGGTGACCTCAGGTAATCTGTCGTTTATGAAGACTGGTTCAATAAAGATTGCTTCAGGTAATATGTAGTGTTTTGAAATTTGTTTAATAATGGTGACCTCAGCTAGTCTGTTGTGAATGTAGACTGGTTTAATTAAGGTCACCTCAGGTAATCTGTATATGTAGACTGATTTCATAAAGGTGACCTCAGGTAATCTGTGTACATGGTGTATGCAGAAAGGTGTAACAAAGGTGACCTCGTGTAACCTGTCATGTATGAAGACTGGTTCAATAAAGGTTGCCTCAGGTAATATGTAGTGTTTTGAGATTTATTGAATAATGGTGACCTCAGAAATGTTTTGAATGTAGAGTTGTTCAATAAAGTTGACCTTAGGTTATCTGTAGTGTATTGGGATTTGTTTAATAAAGGTGACTTCAGGTAATTTGTGTTATCTGTGTATACAGACTGGAATAAATGTGAACCTAGGTTATATGTTGTGTATAAAAACTTCTTTAATAAAGGTGGCCTCAGGTAATCTGAAGCGTTTTGAGATTTGTTTGATGATGGTGACCTCAGGTAGTCTGTTGTGTATGAAGACTGGTGTAATAAAGGTGACTTCAGGTAACCTCTGTATTGCGATTTGTTAACTAAGGGTGACCTCTGGTAATCTGTCTATAAAGATTGAATTAATAAAGGTGACCTCAGGTAATCTGTATATGCAGACTGGTTAAGTTAAGGTGACCTCAGGTGATCTGTGTATGCAGACTGGTTTAACAAAGATGACCTCAGGTAATCTGTCGTGTATGAAAACTGGTTTATAAAGGTGACCTTAGGTAATCTGCAGTGTATGACGACTCGTTGAAAGAAGATGTGAAGTGTATGAAGACTGGTTTAGTTAATCCTTTATGTAATCTGTTGTGAATGAAAACTGTTTTATTAATGTCTTCAGGTAATCTGTAGTGTATTCAGATTTGTTTTATAAAGGTGATCTCAGGTAATCTGTCTATAAAGAATAGTTAAATAAAGGTTACCTCAGGTAATCTGTGTATGCAGACTGCTATAATAAAGGTTACCTCATGTAATCTGTTGTGTATGGAAACTGGTTTAATAAAGTTCTCACGCAAATTAAGTAAGAAGAATGGTTGACTAAAGATAACCTCAGGTAATCTGTTGTGCATGGAGATTAGTTTGATAAAGCTGACCTCAGATAATCTGTGTGTATGGCAACTTGTTAAATAAATGTGACAGATTACCTGAGGAATTTATTAAACTTGTTTTCATGGACAACAGGTTACAAAAGGGCTTATTAAGCCAGACTTCATACACTTCAGATTTCTTGATCTTATCTTCATTCGACGAGTCATCATACATTACAGATTACCTGAGGTCACCTTAATTTAACTAGTCTTCATACAGAACAGATTACCTGAGGTCACCTTTATTAAACCAGCCTACATTCACAACAGATTACTTGAGGTCACCTTTATTAAACCATGCTGCAGAGATTACCTGAGGTCACCTTTATTAAACCACTCTTCATAGACAGATTATCTGAGGTCACCTTAATAAAACAAATCTCAATACACTACAGATTACCTGAGGTCACCTTTATTAAACCAGTTTTCATTCACAACAGATTACCTGAGGTCACCTTTGTTAAATCAGTCTGCATACAGAGGTTACCTGAGGTCACCTTTATTAAACCACTCCTCATAGACAGATTACCTGAGGTCACTTTAATAAAACAAATCTCAATACACTACAGATTACCTGAGGAATTTATTTAACCAGTTTTCATTCACAACAGATAACATCAGGGGTTTATCAAACCAGTCTTCATATACTTCAGATTATCTGATTTCACCTTCTTTCAACCAGTCTTCATACACTTCAGATTACCTGAGGTCCCCTTGATTAAACCAGTCTTCATACACAACAGATTACCTGAGGTCACCTTTATTTATTAAATCTGCATATACAGATTACCTTAGGTCACCTTTATAAAACAAATTTGAATACACTACAGATTACCTGAGGACTTTATTTAACCAGTTTTCATTCACAACAGATAACATCAGGGGTTTATTAAACCAGTCTTCATACACTACAAATTACCTGATTTCCCCTTCAATATGAGGTCACCTTCATTAAACCACTTTCCTAACATTACAGATTTATTGAGGTCACCTTTATTTAACAAATCTCAATACACTACAGATTACCTGAGGTCACCTTTATTAAACCACTCTTCATAGACAGATTATCTGAGGTCACCTTAATAAAACAAATCTCAATACACTACAGATTACCTGAGGTCACCTTTATTAAACCAGTTTTCATTCACAACAGATTACCTGAGGTCACCTTTATTTAACCTGTCTGCATACACAGATTACCTGAGGTCACCTTTATTTAACTATTCTTTATAGACAGATTACCCGAGATCACCTTTAGAAAACAAATTTGAATACACTACAGATTACCTGAAGACATTATTAAACCAGTTTTCATTCCATTCAAAACAGATTGCATAAGGACTTTATTAAACCAGTCTTCATACACTACAAATTACCTGATTTCCCCTTCAATATGAGGTCACCTTCATTAAACCACTTTCCCAACATTACAGATTTATTGAGGTCACCTTTATTTAACAAATCTCCATACACTACAGATAACCTGTGGTCACCTTTATTACACCAGTCTTTATAGACAGATTACCTGAGGTCACCTTTATAAACCAGTATTTAAACACAACAGATTTCCTGATGTGACCTTTATTAAACCAATCTTCATACACAGATTACCTGAGGTCACCTTTATTAATCCGGCCTGTATAGACAGACTACCTGAGGTCACCTTAAATAATCCGGTCTTTATAGACAAATTACCTGAGGTCACCTTTATTAATCCGGTCTTTATAGACAAATAACCTGAGGTCACCTTTATTAAACCGGTCTTTATAGACAGATTACCTGAGGTCATCTTTATAAACCAGTATTTAAACACAACAGATTTCCTGATGTGACCTTTATTTAACCAGTCTTCATACACAGATAACCTGAGGTCACCATTATTAAACAAATCTTAAAACACTACCGATTACCTGATGTCACCTTTATTAAACCAGTCTTCGTACACAGATTACCTGAGGTAACCTTTATTAATCCGGCCTTTATAGACAGATTACCTGAGGTCACATTTATTAATCCGGTCTTTATAGACAGATTACCTGAGGTCACCTTTATTAAACCAGTCTGCATACACAGATTACCTCAGGTCACCTTTATAAAACCATTCTTCATTCACAACAGACTAGCTGAGGACACCTTTATTAAACAAAACTCAATATACCACAGATTTCCGGATGTCACCTTTATTAAACCAGTCTTCATACACAACAGATTACCTAAGGTCACCTTTATCAAGAAAAGTCTTCATAGACAGATTACCTGAGGTCACCTGCAGAAAACAAATATAAAAACACTACATATTCTGTTTGAAGACTGGTTTATAAGTACCTGAGGACTTTATTAAACCAATTGTATATGCACAAGATATTACATAAGGGCTTTATTAACCAGTCTTCATACACTACAGTGACATTGCTAATGATATTAGACTTTTTGCAGATGACACCTCTTTTTTGGTATAGTAGATGATGATCATTCTATAGCAGCTGCTTTGACTGATGGCTTGGATGTTATCTCAAATTGGGCAAAATCATGGGCTGTTCAATTTAACTCAAAGAACAACATATATTGTATTCACTAGAAGGAAAGGAGAATCCACCTCAGTCCTGTATTTTATTTTTTTTTTTTTTTTGGGGTATAAATGGCGAAGAGGTTGAGAAAATAAATATTCAATGTCAACTTGGGATAATTTTCAGTCATGAGGTTCATAGAACACACATATTGATATTATTTACAAAAAGCATGCTCTTTTCTATCTGTGCTTCGTCAGGAATATATTACCTTAGCTGTATTTGGCAAAACGTTTAGGAATTTAGGTCCTAAATGCTATTCAACTTCGTACTGTATTCGGCCTATTTAACTTTTTGGATTCGAGCGTAACTATGTCTTTTGTTGACGAAACGCACGTCTGGCGTGAATACAAAATTTATCATGGTATTTATGATGAGTTTATCGTCAAGTTAAACATTTATGAGATAGGAGTTCACTTATATGTATTTATTATGCTTTTATTAGACCCATATAAGAGAATGATGATGTTTTTTGAGCAATTGATCCCTGCAGCTTAAGTCTGAGCGTCTTCAAAATATTCAAATAGAAGCTGCTAGAACTATTACAGGATTACGATGTAATTCATCAAGACAAAAACTTTATATTGAATAAAGGCAACAGTAGTATACCGCTGTTCGAAATTCATAAATAGATAGAGAAAAAAAAACAAATCCAGGTTACAAACTAAAACTGAGGGAAACACATCAAATATAAGAGAACTACGACACAACAGAAACACAACATTAAAATGTAACACACACAGAAACGAACTACAATACAACAATGGCCATTTTCCTGACTTGGTACAGGGCATTTTAAGAACAAAAATGGTGGGTTGAACCTGGTTTTGTGGCATGCCAAACCTCCCGCTTTAAAGGCAATGTGAATTATAACATTAAAATGACAAAATTACATGACAAGACTACAATACAAATAAATGGGAGAAAATATATTACAGAGAAACACACGAATAATAGCCAAAAAAGGTACCAGGTTAACAATTTAATACGCCAGACGTGCGTTAGGTTTAGAAACTCTGGGAGAATACACGTAATAAACATAAGCTTATACTGTTCTATAAAATATTAAATGGGATGCCACCTGCATATTTATATCAGTTAGTCAAGCCATATCTTCCCAGACAAACCCCTAATACTATGAGGAATAAAAGTACACTTTTCACCCGCCTCTAGCTAGAACTAGCTCTTTTTAATAGTTTCATTCCTTCCACTATAAGACTTTGGAATAGTCTTTCTTTGAGTTTACAAAATCCCCAAGTTTGGGTATTTTTAGAAGTGGATGGAAATGTTTTATTGGACTGATGATATATCTTAACCTTTCAACTATGGGATAAGGATACTTAATAAAAGTCATTGTCAACTCAGACATAATGCTAGCAACCTAAAATCTCATTTGCTTTATCAGTTCTTATCCGACAATACTTTTTGTACAAATTGTAATCACCCTGTAGAAGACAACCAACATTTCTTATTTATTTGCCCTAAGTACAATGATGTAATACAGATCCTATTTGATTCCATTTACTCTATTGCTGACAATGTTGACATAAATATTATTTACATATGATTTTAATATTGCTATTTTTAAAACTGTTCAGAAATTCATAAGTGACACTCAACGTTTTGTTTGAAATTTACTTAGTTTTTGTTTTATTCATTTTATTTCTCCTCCACTTCAACGTTTATTCATAATGACTTAGTTATAAAGGCTATTTGCATGTTTCAAGGTACTTGAATAAATGAGGAGTAATTGCCTATATATTTAAATATACTGTAAACACATCATATTTGCTCGTGTGTGCTCATAAGTAGCATGCATGTTTCATTATATTACATTATTTTAAATACAGTTGTTGATAATTGAATTATATCTTAATGTACATGTAATATGGAGAGAGTGCTTTTATATGATTAGCCTGTTGCTCAAATCTTTTCCTATCTTAGGGAGCTACCATTTGATTTTTATGGGGGGGCTAGGATGAAAAATTTTGTCCTGCTTTTTTTTTTAGTTGTAATCTCTGTCCTGCCTTTTTATTTTTTACTCTATTCGGTCCTGCCTTTTTTTTACTAGTTTATCCTGAATTTTTTTACACAAATTGTCATCCTGCCTTTTTTTACCAAGTTGCTCATCCTGCCTTTTTTACTCAAAACTCCTGTCCTGCCTATTTTTCAAATTTCATCCTAGCCCCATAAAAATCAAATGGTAGCTCCTTAATAAATAAAATATGTTTAGATCTAATATCCAAGTCACTTTTATTAAACCATTCTTCATACATAAGTTTCGTGAGGACTTTATTGAACTGTTTCGTAATGGTGTGAGGCGATGAACACAAAGGCAGTTTCATTCTACATATTTAATTAGCTACATGATAACAAGAGAGAGCATGCTACATCAGCAATCTATTAATACATTTTGGTTGTGCAGGTATATCTAAAATAATTCTGACTGAATTCTGATATTGGAATATTAATAGTATTGTTACATCCTTCTTCTTTAAATAAAATAATTACATAAAATTTATTTTACCAATTAAAGTCATATATAAAATTTGTTTTACCAATTAAAGTCATATTCAACACCTAAGAAATTTAATGTCTAAATGTGTAGTTAAAGTCAAAGATATTGTCTTAATGATCGCTTTTCATACATAAAATGTATCGGTTGTTTGAAAACACTACTTCTCTAATAGACGAGTATATCATTATTTTACATTATTTACACGAGATCACTTCAGGGATTATTATGCCCTGTACGCACTTGTGATCTACTCGCACACAAAATCCTTAAATCGTGCTGGTGGTTTTACAACTCTTCCTGATCGTGTTATTATCGGTGTTTCTTTCGCATTTTCGGTTTCTGGCGCATTTTCACAATGGTCTTGATTGTTTATTTCTCCATGTTCAAAGTCGGAATTGTCTCTTTCAATTTCTGCAGGTTCATTATTATCGTCTTCTAGTGTGTGTTTAAGTTGGCGACGATTTCTACGTATGGTTCGCGCTCCAACATCAACTTCGTACGATCTGATGTTGACCTGTTGTTTGATAGTCCCTTTCTTCCACTCTTTGTTGAATTTTGATGGTTGTATTCTTACGGTATCTCCATTTTTTAACGTTGGTAAATCTTTTGTTCCTTGATTGTAATAGAATTGTTGCTTTTGTTTTTGTTTCGTTAATTCTATTTGTACCTTATTCAGAGCAACCACTTTCGGTCTCAGAAGACTTTCTTTCGTCGGTAATAGTGTTCGTGTTTTTCTGTTCATTAGTTTTTCAGCTGGACTATTGTCAAAACCCTCTGTTGGTGTATTTCTAAAATCGAGAAATGCTAAATATGGATCCTTTTTGTCAAATTTTGATTTCTTCATTAACCTTTTTACTGTTTGTACTGCTTGTTCCACTTTTCCATTACTTTGAGAATACAATGGAGATGAAGTGTCATGTTTAAATTCCCAGAGTCTGCTAAATTTTCTAAACTCTCCACAGTCAAATTGTGGACCGTTGTCTGTAAAACACACAACGGGTATACCGTGTCTTGCAAACTGAGCTCTGAGTTTTCTGATTACTGTTAGCGCAAGAGTATCCTCAAGATAATCGACTTCCCAGTAGTTAGAATAGTAATCTACTGTCACTAGATAGTTCTTACTTTGAAATGTCATTAGATCGATTCCTACTTTTGACCATGGACGACTTGGTATTTCGTGTGATATAAGTGTCTCTTTCTGTTGTTTACGTTCGAATGTTCGACATGTTTCGCATCTGTGTATAAAATCTTTTACCTCGGCATTCATTCCTGGCCAATAAAGACTTTCACGTGCTCTACGTAAGCAACCTTCTATTCCTATATGTGATGAATGAATCTTTTTAATCATGTCAGTTCTTAGAGATATAGGAATAATAACTCTCTCCTTTGAATAAAAGACCATTCTGTAGTGTCAGTTCATCTCGAATGTCGAAATATATTGATACACTCGATGGTACATTCCATTTATTTATCGGCCATCCTTCCTGAATAACTTCTTTCAGTTCTTGCATTTGAAGATCATTCTCAGTATGTTCTTGAAGTTCAGAAATTCGCTCTTCAGATATCGGCAACTCATCTATCATGTTAATACTTTCAATTTCGTCTGTTGTTATACTAGTATCTGAAGTCTCTTTTAAGTAAGCTCAACTTAAAGTATCAGCTAAGTACATTTCCTTTCCTGGTCTATATTGCAAGATTATGTCGTACTTTTGTAAACGTAAAAGCATACGTTGTAAACGCTTTGGTGCAGCATGAAGCGGCTTTTTCATGATTGATTCGAGAGGTTTATGATCAGATATTACATTTACTGTTCTACCATATCTATACGAGTGAAATTTTTCAAGTCCGAAAATGACTGATAATAGTTCCTTCTCTACTGTGGATTCATTTATTTTCGTGGATATCAATTTTCGTGGATTGAAGAAAACTTGCATATTCGTGGTTATTTGATTTCGTGGTTTTGCCAAATTCTGCATACAAAGCCTATAGAAAATTTGTAATTCGTTGAACATTTGAATTCGTGGTTCACCTATACCAACGAAATCCACGAAAATTGGTATCCAACGAATAATAATGAATCCACAGTATCTGAGCATACCTTGTTTCGGTATCAGTGAGAGCTCTACTGCATATGCAACTGGTCTGTCTTCCTGCATAACTGCAGCACCAAGTCCAGTTTGTGACGCATCGCTTTGAACTGTTAGCTGTAGTTTAGGATCATAATATTTTAAAACTGGCTCAGCAGTCACTAGCCTTTTAATTTCTTCAAGTGCTTTATCATGATTTTCAATCCAACAAAATTCGGAGTCCTTCAAAGTTAGTTTTCGCAGTGGCTCGCAAATGTCACTAAGTTTTGGTAAGAACTTGCTTAGATATGTGACAAATCCAATAATTCTTCTTACTCCGGAAACATCTGTCGGTTTTGGCATATCCATTACGGCTCGAATCTTTCTGGATCCGGCTTCAAACCTTCGCTGGTTACTAGATGTCCTATGAATCGAACTTCCTTCAATTTTAACTTCAATTTTTCTTTGTTAAGTTTTAAGTTTCTTTCCCGACAACGTTCCATTAAAGCCCGAAATTTCCTATCGTGGTCATCAATGGCTTCTTCTTCTGTATCGCCTTCGCCATAGATAAGAATATCATCTACTATGCTTCGTACACCTGGCAAACCTTCAACAGTTTGGTCTTGCCTTCTTTGATATTCTTCTGGTGCAGACGATAAACCGAACGGCATTCGCAACCATCTGTAGCGTCCGAACGGTGTGTTGAATGTCGTCAACAACGAGCTTTCTTCATCCAATTCCACATGCCAAAATCCATTCTTAGCATCAACGACACTAAATACCTTTGCCCTACTCAGTTCGGGTAGTAAATCATCGATAGTTGGTAGCGGATAATGACTTCTTTTCAACTGCTGGTTTAAATGCTTCGGATCAATGCATATCCGAAGTTTGTCTGGTTTTACGACAGTTACCAAACTTGAAACCCACGGAGTTGGCGTTGAAACTGGTTTTATAATTTCTAACTTTGTCAGTCTTTCCAATTCGGAATGAAGCTTCTCTTTTATAGCGACAGGTACTTTTCTTGGCGGATGTACTACAGGATTTGCAGTATTGTCCAATTCTAAATGATATTTTCCTTCCAATTTACCAGTCCTTCAAATATGTCTGCATATTCCTTCATAACTATTTCTTTTGAAAGGGGTTTAGTAAGTGCACCCTGTCTCACTGCCTTAATATTTTCATAATTTACAGTTACCAAATTCATAGCTTGCACTGCTTTGCTACCTAACAACGGAGTCAAAGTGCCATCGTTTACTACTACAAATTCTGCCTTAAACTTATCATTGTTCTTTGGATTGACCAATTTTAAAATGCATTTTCCTATAGTTTTTATTGTGGTATTGTTGTACATTGTTAATATTTGACTTGTTTTCTGTAATTGGTTAATATCAAGCACTTTCAATGTTCTTGCAGTGATTATATTGCATGTTGCTCCACTGTCTAATTGAAATCTTGTTAATTTGCTTTTCTCATTCTTGCCTATTATCTTCATAGATGCATATATGTGCCTGCTGTGCTTTTCTTTAACAGAGTTTACATTGGTGAGTGTTACTGTGTTTATTTCAAAATAATCATTACTTTTGTCGGACTCTTCAGATATTGCTCGTACTCTGTGTCCTGGGTGACGTCTTTGCCTTGATTTTGTTCTGATTTACACATACTTTCGAAATGGTTAGCTTTACCACATTTCCTACACTCCTTCCCAAAAGCGGGACATTTTGTCTTGTTAAATTCGTGTTTTCTTCCGCAATATTTACAAGCAGAGGAAGTTTGTGCATAAGGTGGTTTAGTTTTATGTGTATATTGCTTTTGCTGTTGATAATTAGGATTTCTTTGTTTGTGTTTTACACCATGTACTTCCAAGTCAGAAAAGTTGGGTTTTCTAGTGTTTTATTCTCTCCTTAGACAGTTCTGCTGCTCTTGAAATTTGCAAACATTTCGGCAAGTCTAAGTCTATAACTCTTAATAATCTTTCTCTCAGATGTGAATCTTGTATACCACAGATAATTTTGTCTCGGATAAGTGACTCTTCCATAGTTGCAAGTCGTTGCTAAGATTTTTAACTCGGTGACATACTTGTCAAATGTCTCTTCTCTATTTTGCGTTTCGTTACGCTTTGGATTGCAATACCCATCAAACGCCTGTAGGACCATTTCTAGCGTCCTATTTTGTGGTTCTTGGTCGAACGCCATTGTAAGGTAGATCTCACGGCCTCTCGTACCGACTAAATACAGAAACAGTTTAACCTTTGCTTGCTCATCCTCACTGTCCATTACCAAATCAATATAAAGATTTAACTCTTCCTTCCATTTCTTCCATGCATCGGCAAGATCATGAGCGTCTAAGTTAAATCTTTCTGGGGCTCTCAGATTCTCCATTGTTTACGTTTTATAGACAAAGGAAACGAACGAGGTCAATTGCGATGGGCAGTGTTTTGAATATATATGTACTCCTGACTTATTTATTTCTGTCCAGATGCCGGACTAATGTCTTTTCTCGTTACTTCGCTTCTTTTAGCACATCTGACACCATGTTTCGTAATGATGTGAGGCGATGAACACAAAGGCAGTTTCATTCTACATATTTAATTAGCTACATGATAACAAGAGAGAGCGCATGCTACATCAGAAATCTATTAATACATTTTGGTTGTGCAGGTATATCTAAAATAATTCTGACTGAATTCTGATATTGGAATATTAATAGTATTGTTACATGAACCAGTTGCCATCATAACACAACAGATTACCTGAGGTAACCTTTATTAAACCAGTCTTGTGTATTGTCAGTCTAAATAGAAAGTAGAATTATGTATTTTAGTTTATTCTATTTTTAGATCATGTTATTACTACGCATATGGGCACTATTACCACGATTACCTGAGGGCACCGATTACTTCAGGGCATACAGCAGCGGACCTATCTTCCACCTGCGTTTCTGTCAGGTCTGAATAAATTGTGTACATGTCTAAAACTGCAAAACGGGTGTATTACATTTGCATAGATTTGGGGATTAACATATGTTACATTTGCACACAAAAAAATATCACATTTGTGCTCTTTAACCTATAGATCTACCTGTATATTTAGCATGCTATTAAATACTCAAATCTTAATTGTCTAGGATTGTCAGTTTTACTATCAAAGGTTTGGTTGTTCTCTCATGGCTCTCCAACTTCCTCCACCAATATAGACAGCTAGACCTCCAGGAAATAGCACAATAGTCATAATAGTGCTGAAAGTGGCATTAAACACCAATCAATCAAAATATATATAATTGTTTTCATGAATTTGTTTACCTACACTGACTTTTTGCTTGTTAATCTAAATCTATAGGAAATTATGTGTTTTCAATACTCGTTGATTTTTAAATTTGTATGGGGAAAACAACAAACAATGATACACAGAAGAAGAAAAGGCTGTATAGTTTATTGACGAATTTAGCGTCACACCTAATTCTTTATAGTTTTTGATATTTATGAATTTCCAGTGAAGTTGAACTTTACATCAATCTGTTGACTAGCTATTAAATGATCAGTCTGGAAGATAGTCTCATTGGAGATCATACCACATCTCTTTATCTTTTAAATAGTGCACCTGAGATAAATTATGATTAATTATAAAATAATCTCAAAGGCCTTTAGTTTTCTCATTTAACATGTTTACACTGTTTCAAATTTTTCATGTTGGACATTTTATATCTGACTATATAATACATGTAACTGTAATACATTATGGGGTTTTCATTGTTGAAGGTCGTACAGTGACGTATAATTCATTATAAAATATCTTTGCCATTTGAACTCTGGTGTATGGTTGTCTCATTGGCAATCATGCCACATCTCCTGATTTTCAAATAAATTAGAACATAACTCATGGCATTAGTTTTCTCTTATGAAAATTTCAGAATTTGTCATGCTGTGCCTTTTATTCTCACCACACAATACGGTATGTGTTCTGGTCATTGTTGATTATTATACAGTGTCTTATAGTTGTTTAACAACCTCGTCCTTTAGTCTCGGGTGGATAGTTTCTCATTTACAATCATACAACATCTCCTTATCTACTATATCCATGTTTATTACCAGTTGGAGAATGCAGGACAGAAAGCCCTAGACAAAAGGGTACAGGAAAAGTGATCATTAATTTTTTAGATAAATTTGTCTTTGATTTACCATATTTATATGTTTTGTATATTTCGAATTTTCTTGAACAATTATATGTAAAACAACATTGATATCTACTTATTTGTCCTAAAATTCATAATTACATTGTATCTTGAAAATAAGCTAATTAATACAATGTTGGTTTCAATATTAATTTTAAAATTAATTTGTTCCTCAAAAATATTTTTATATATAATAGAATAGAATAGAATAGAATAGAATAGAATAGAATAGAATAGAATAGAATAGAATAGAATAGAATAGAATAGAATATTTTTATTTCCCAAATCACATGATGTATTATATATTTACTGAAAATGAATTCATAACCATACAAAACTGAAATTAGAATAGGTAATAATCAGGATGTTCACATTGTATTTGTAATTATCAGAAATCAGAATATACATGTACATTCTATACATGCTACAGGTAATAAACAGATGTCAACAAAACAGTATATTGTCTTGAGGGGTGAATTTCAAAGGGTCATACATGTAGGTATCGCACACGACTACGATTTCCACAAATGTTAAATTGCACCACTTATCATGTACCTGCTCACGATATTCAAACCAATTTGAAAAAATTTGAAGCAACATGCTATATTGCATTCTGTTAAGAAATGCATTTTTAAAGGTTATATTGGGTATTTATTTATCAACTTAAAACATTAATTATTACAAAATTTAATGATGAAAGATATTAAAACACAAATGTCATATGAAACCCAGGGTTTACTGATAAATTTTAGAAGGAAATTATAGCTATTTTAGTTGGCCGACTTGAGGTAAAGTTTTCCACTAACATGTACTTGTACCAGGACAAAGATCATAAAATTAACCAGAGACAATTTTATTTTTCATGACCAATAGTGAATTTATTGCTGGCCTTTTCTTTAATCTTCTGTTCTTTAAGTAGTTTATTTACTGTAACAACAGACAAAAGGCCAATTTTAGATAGTATTTGATACAGTATCTTATATATGCCTGTTGAGAATAAAATTGCATGCAAGTTTTTCACTGAAAAGTGAAAAGTCTTTGTATCAGACCATACTGTTTGCAAAAAAGTTGAATGCAAGAGTCCTTTTGTACTCAGACTTCTTGTATCATGTCACCTGAGTATAGAAATGAGCAAAAAGAAACAAATTTGTATTTCCTATAGCTTCAGTATGCATTTTTAAATGTGAATATGTGCTATGGCCTAAATTGACCCTAAATTATTTTCAGTCTTACTTGGCCTAAGACCATTTTGTACTCATATGATATGCTATTTGTAATTTTTCTTTCCATGTAAAGTACATTAAATACATATGGAAGGATTATTTATAACAAAAAGGCCCCCCTTCATTCAAAAACCTCTATTTTCATTCACAGGCTCATATAAATCTGACTTTTGAATAATTGTAATAAATCTGATACATCAAATGAGTGTTCTTTTGCTTTTATTACATGATATAATAAATATTAGGGCATTTAAAAGTAATTTTTGCAATTTTGAATTTTAAAGCCCCAAATGTTGATAGTTGAAATTCTTCAATTTTAATGTCAAAAGCTACACAGTTATGTCCTTTGATTTTCATTGTCTACAAATATAGTCCCTAGTGTGGACACTGTGTTACTTGCTTTTTTTTTTATACCCCTTCCAAATTTATTTCTTCATGTTTTATGCCTCATTATAGCAAGTAGGGGGATGAAATTACACTGTAAAAAAATTGGGTCATCAATTCTAAAGTAAAGTTGTGATTTGGTCCAGCTGAAAAAGGTGAACAATTAGTATTTCGGAAGCTGTCAAAAGAATTCAAGACCCCCTTACCATATTTCGAGTTAAAGCTGATGAAGTTTTCTATAATTTTGATATAGTTTGTCCCAAAAGTATTTCACCACATTGTAAAAATATTCATGATATTGTTGAGAAAGCGCAGGTGGGATTTTTAAATTTTCATTTATTGTCTACAAGAAATCACTATGAAATAACTGTGTTCTCGGGCCATGCTTGAATACTTTCTCCTACCTAAATAAAAGTTGTAGTAATTGTGATTTTCTTGGAATATAATTTTAGAGTACTTACACAATACATATAAACTAAAGAAACAAGTCCATTCTTAATATATATATTTTTTTATGTAGATGATTCCCAGCTAGAAAAATGAAGCAGTCTACACATGATAAATGTGCACTTATGATTTGTAGGAAATAAAGATGTCAATCGCTTGGTAGTTGCAAGTTATGAAAGAGTAGATGAATTCATAATTTTGTGTATGTTATTCATTGTTTTTGGAAAAATGAATAGCTCAAACAGCATTGTACAGTAGTACTACCATGAAGTGGTGTTGGGATTAAACTGGACAAGAAGCAAATAGTGCATTGAATAAATAGCAAACTAATAATTTGTTAGAAAGATCATGCAACTGGATAGCTGTTAATACCTTGGATAATTATTCATTTGAAATAGCAATTTGGAATTATAAGAATTCAAAGTCTTAGTGCATATATTTGTAGTGCATCATACATGTATCTGAATTTGATTAGTGCCTTGGATAAATATTCGTTTGAAGTAGCAATTTGGAATGACAAGATTTTATAGATTCAGTGAATATTTATATTATAGTACATGGTCACCAAACTGGCATTTTATTCTGGTCAAGCATATTAACAATACTTCAAAGTATCATTTTATTTATATGACCATTGGTCACAGCTGCTTTGCTATTAAACAAAATTTAGACAACAATAATCATTCAACTACATGTACATGTTATATTCATGATATTGTAGTCTTGTATAATATAAAATAAGGAGATGTGATATGATTGCAAGTGAGATAACTATCAACCAGAGACCAAATGAGATAGATATTACATGTAGCAACTTAATGTCGTCACTGTACAGTCTTCAAGGATGAGTAAAACTGATACTGCATATATACAGCAAGCTATTAAACGACAGACATAAAAAAAACATAAAACAATTCAAAACTGAAACCCAACAGCCTCGTTTATGTACAATATGTATGAAAAACAAATATGATGTTGCAACAAACAACAACCACTGAAAATTTGCCTACCAAATTTAAGTACGGGTGATTGTAAGTTAGATTCTTATTCTAGACTTAAAATTAGTATTTGCTACTCCTCAGTATACATGACAAAGCACATAGTATTCAGGAAAAGAGTTGAATGTCTTTCAGCCAACTCTTTCTTTTTGAGGCAGCATGCTTAAAATCTAGTTAAACCTAGATCGGTCTACTACAAATTAAAGCAGGTTTCTTACATACAAATAAAAAAACATGGTGTCCTTAATATGCATAGTGTTTGTCATAGATGTAAAGCCACCTTCATTCATTGGAACAGAAAAAAAAAACATGTGAATACCTGTGTTAATAGAGGTCACCAGCCGGGGTCGAAGTCACATTTAAAAAAAGTTCAGTAAAGGCTATGATTCAATACCAGTAATTCATAGATGGTAATAGTATGTCCCATTATTTGACCGGATTGAAGAAGTCCAAAACTTTCTTGTAGTCTGGATGGGAGCTCCTTGAACATGTTAATTTCTTTATTCTTTAAATTTGTAGACCATTTTCATCATCTTTGAAAAAGTGTTAATTCAGTTGAATTCTTTTGAAAATCATTTTACTTTTAAATTTTATTATACCCTGCTTTAAAAAGTGGGGTATACTGTTTACCTCTGTCTGTCCTTCCGTCCATCCGTCCGTCCGTCCCATGAATATTTTTCGTCGCATCTTTCTCAGGAACTACATACACTACAAGGATTTCTGAAATTTGGTTTCAGGGTTTATATAAGTCAGCTAAACTGTGTGATGCGTTTTCAGATTCATCACTCAACAACTTCCTGTTTACCGTCAAACTATTTGGGCGGGGTATCATCAGTGAGCAGTAGCTCACAGTTTCATTGTTATGCCCCTGCAGTAGCGGCATTAAGTTTTACCCTTGTCCGTCTGTACGTACGTCCCAAAATTGGTTTCGTTCTCTAACTTTAGTTTGCCTCAACCAAATGTTATGAAACTTATACACAATACTTATTACCACAAAACACAGATCAAGTGTGAATTTTTGTGGCGTCACTTTACCGTTTAAAGTTATGCCCTTTACAAATGGGAAAATTGCTGAATTTTTCATTTCCGTTCTCTCACTTTAGCTTGCCTCAACCAAATGTTATGAAACTTATGCACAATGCTTATTACCACAAAACTCAGATCAAGTACAAATTTGGGTAGCGTCACTTTTACAGTTCTTGAGTTATATCCCTTTATAATGTTATATGCAAGCGGGGGCATCATCTGTGTCCCATGGACACGTTCCCCATTTATTTAATTAGTTATACAAGTATATGATTTCTTTATTCTGTACATCATTCATTTCTGTAATCAGTATTGTAATTTTTATTTACAGCCGTTATTCTTTATACTTTGGCACCCCATTATTCTCTATTCTTTATATTTTTTGCCATTATTCTAGATTGATTTAATCCCATCCAGACCTACATTACTACGAATTCTTATATTTTAGCAAATTCACTTCAGGAAAAATTGTATTCTTGTGGATATTTAATTTAGTGGGTTTGCCAAAGTCTAAATACAATTCTTTAGAAAATGTGTACTTCGTTGAACTTTTAATTTTGTGCTTTATCTATTACCATGAAATCCAATATTTGGTATCCCTAACACTAATGAATCCAAAGCAGCAGACATCCACCCATCAACCAAGAATTAACAAATGTCTTAAGGTCAACATATACCTATATAAAAGTTTTTTGAAATTTTAACTAGAGAATAAAAAAAAATAAGATGTGGTATAGTACATGTAGTAGTTGCCAATGAGACAAACACCCACCAGAGACTAGATGACCTAGAAGTTAAACAACAGGTCACCGTACGGCCTACAGCAATGAGTAAAACCAAGAATGTATATATAAATCCTTGGCAAAACCCAAACAGCATATTTTCTCCAAAGAAAATTTGGTCACAAAGATTGAACCTGCCAGACTGTAATTTTGTAAAATAATCTTCTTTTTATATTTCATCTCGATTATGATTCATTGCATGCACTGTGTTTCTTATTTTAGTCTCATAGACATTCACACGATACATAGACCTTTCAATTTGCATTTATAGTGAATAAAATTTCCGTTTTCAACTGACTTTACCGGTCCATGTAACCACGTTCCTCCTTGCTCTTTAACGACGACGAACACCTAAAAATACAATTGCATGTACCACCAAACGTTTTTGGTGTTATTTAAGCATGTATGCATATATTTCAAATATGTTATTAATATCTGTTTCCTTGTCAACCATGTCAACAGAAACCACTTATAACTACAACAAACACATTTTCGGGAGACGGATTTATAAAAGTTTTTCCAAACTTGTTTCCGAATCAATACTAGTATTTGAATTTCATGTACCATTGTACTACTTAATTGTTATAATTTTCATTAATAAATACTGTTTAAACTAAACACATTTAATTTGCCGCAAACTTTATATTTACTACAGTTATGCTGTCGACTGGTTAAGTCCTTCGGCCATCGGATGTCAAAAGCAAAACTAATGAAATCAGGATTTAAGTTATTTTTTGTAAATAATTTGTGAATGGGAACCCAAACGGGCTACGATTACCGGCAAAGAGTAACAATAAGAAATAATTATTGTTACTTCCGAGACTAGTTGCCGAAATGTTTTTAAGGACAGGGACCTGATTTCACACGGAAATTGCAGGAAACAATAATATCGTTTAAATACAAATATATGATTTTGATTTTGACACCATTCATGAAATATCACATTGTTATCTGGTTCAATAATCACAATTTACAAAAATACCGTTACAGATCCGGACACGTGCCAAACTGCCCCTTTTAAATTTGATTTTACAACATTACAAGAGAAGAAAGGCGAAGGATACCAAAGGGACAGTCAAACGCATAAGTCGAAAATAAACTGACAACGCCATGATTAAAAAGGAAAAAGACAAACAACAGCACACAAAATTAACCTAGAAAACCAAAGACTGAGCAACACGAATTCAAACCCCACCAAAAACTTGGAGTGATCTCAGGTGCTCCGGAAGGGTAAGCAAATCCTGCTCCACATGTGGCACCCGTCGTGCTGCTCATTCAAGTTCAAACCCGGTGATATGTCTAATCCTGTAGGTCATATATATGTGAAACAGATATTCCATAACGGTCAACCAACTCGTGATGGCGTCCGTAAAATTTATAAGATACGCAATTATTTCTTGATTATATTGAATTTTGAACATTTACTCAATAGCTACATTCAATTCACAAGTGTACGATGCATTTAAAGTTGTTTTAGTTAATAGTGCATTTTAGATGCACCTTAATATCACCCTTCCAGTCTTAGTAGGTCGTAGAAGTTCAAGTAGCCTGGCATCCTGGTCAACCTCCTTTTGCGTCGGTACGAATCAAATCGACATGTAACCGAATTTATGTGACAATTTAAAGATTCCAAACAAGGTAAAATGGTCCGTTCGCTGTTTACATGTAACAGATCGGTATAATATAGTTCGGCATTTCTATGGGTTACACGTCAGTATGACAGCAACCGAACGACAGAAAACAACCAAAAGACATTTTGAGAGCAGCATGGAGTATTCAACAAAAGACCGGAGTATTAGACATGATCATGATGACAGAATATAGCAAGCTCTAAATTGTCCAAAGTTTATAAAAAAAAATGAAAACAACTTGTTAATAATTTCATGTGTATTAATGTCATTATCAAATTGTGAATAAGTCAAACAAAAGCAATCAAAAATCTGCATGAGACGATGGTCAGTTTCTTTCTTTGAAACAGGTTTACGTCTATCAAAATCACTCACAAGAGTTTTTGTGTCGGACATATATTTGTATCCATTCAAGCACGGTATTTTAAAAATAAGGAGATGTGGTATGATTGTCAATGAGACACCTATCCACCTCAGTTCATAGGAAGTGGATGTAAACAATTATAGGCAACCGCGCGGCCTTCAACAATGAGAAAACCCATATAAGAGGCCCCAAAATGAAAAATATGAATAAATAAATTGAGAAAAACAATTTACCAAACACAAATATGACAGACATGAACCAACAACTACCGAACTATAGGCGGGGTAGGGCAGTGGTGTAACAGTACAACATAAGAACAAACTATAAAAATCAGGTAAAAAAGTCTTAACTCATCAGATCGATACAAAGTAGAAAAACATCTAATAAAAACACAGACTGGACGTGGCATGGTATTTATACATCCCCATAAAGTACAGATCTGAGAGTACTCGCAGTTACTGACAGCTAGTTCAAAACCAATAACAACTAATAGTAAAAAAAAACAATGCATATAAGACTAAAATGATCACGCTGGTTAAAACCCTGGAAAAGTCTACTTTTTTATTCATAACAAATTACTTTTTTATTTGTGTGTGTAAAAAAGGGGATTCCTTTATTTGATACACTTGATTTTTTATCAACAGGATAAAATGGCCTGGGACATTACACCTGATGCACCGGCCGGGTTAAGCCAGTGCTTGGACACTGGACATTAAAAAAAACCACAGTGATCGAATTCGTTCCAGTGAATTTTTAATATGAATATTGTGGATGGTTAAAAGTTAATTCTATCGATTGAAGAAAAATAGTAGACAAAAAGGTATATGTTAACAAAGAATACAAAACATTTACCATTACAAACCGAACCACAGATTGTGAAAAAAGTGATGCGTCATAAAATCGACATAACAAGCAGGGGCGTAGCTGCCGTTAGGCACGTGCCTAAACATATTTTTTTTCACAAATATTTTTTTGTATTAAAATAAATAATGACAACGTTATCTGTAGATACACGTGAAGTCGTCAAATTTCTTTAATTATCAAATGTAATTTGTACACTAGTCTATCATCCTTATTGAATGGAGTATTGGGTAGAATTGTATGTACATTATATTCCACCTTGAATAGAAACTAAAACTAGAACTTTGGTTCATATCATTTCACTTCTACCAACAAATACTCGAATGAGCCTCCACATGCTCAAAACCATGACATTTTATTTTTAGATACATGATTTTTTTTATTAGTTGTTGTTGGCTTTCAACTAGCTTTTTTCCACTTGGTCTTCATCCGATCTACAATACTTGAAACCCTTGTCAAAGTGGGGCGTGTGCGGGATGTATAAATACGCTAGCTGTAATGTCTGGTCAGAAAGGGGACGTTAACTCCGATGCCTAGTGTAGAGAGAATGCCACGCTTTTTGCACGGTAAGAACACTTGCAACAACTCTTTGAGGGGTCCGTAGGTGGTCTGCTGAAAGACAAAATTTCTGTCCCTATCCAATAAACCCTCATTTACCTAGCTCCGCTACGCGTCGCTAGGTAAACTCAATTTGCGACAGTAAAATCTACGTTTTCCGAAGGCCAAGCTTAAAATACAATACAGTTATCTCCTAATTTTCTAATGTCATTTTCAAATTTTCAAACCTTCATCCTGGACGACCCCTATTACAGGACCTAGTGGCTACCTGTTGTATTTATTGTAAATTTGTTTTGTCCTGAACATGCATAACTATTTGCCACTGGACGTCAAGTTGGCAATCAATCAATCAACTAGCTTTCAGTAACTTCGAGTACTCTCAGATCTACGTATAATGACCATAATTATTCCTAAGGCTAAAGCAGGTAGGGATTTTACAGTAGAGGATATCAGAAAATATGAATTTCTTGAATTTTGTCACGATAGTATGTCTTTTGAACAGAACCGAACTTCTGCATTGGGAATCAACTGTGTGTGAGTGTATGTGTTTGTGTGGCCGGGGTGAAAGTTTAAGAATCAAAAGATGGATGGTCGATGTCTAGCCCAAAGGATAGTATTATTATATATAATAGTCTCAGTGTTTACGTGCCTATTCTTTTAATGAAGGATCGTCTATATGTACTATCAATTAACGTATATATCAACTATCGTCAACCAGAAAGGAATAGATATGAAAATACTAAATAGGATGTACTACTTAATTAAAGGGCTACGCTGATCTACGCTGGGCAATGCATATTGTAATATTGTAAATAAACATATATTGTTTTTAGATTTCCGATCGTACTGCGCTAATTCACCAGATGTTATTATAAAATTATTTATAATTCTTCGAATTTTCTTCATGTATATTATCATGATAAATAAACCTGTAAATTTAATACTTTTTGTACACAAAATTTTGCAACTATAATGCTGAAAACCGTTTCCTGTCGTGGGGCCTCGCCCCCCAAGAACCCCTACCAGGGCTCTGCCCTGGACCTGTTAGGGGCCTTTAGCAACCCCCAGACCCCTGCCTACAGTTGATTGGATACCTAGCTACGCCGCTGACAAGTTATATCTCTTTGATCCTATATAAGCTAGCTAAAGATTTCTGATTTTTTATCGTACCAGGCTATCAATAAATGATTTATTTTTTGTCGCGATTTTTGTTTTTTTTTTATAAACTTAAAATTAAAATGAATGACAAATGCTTTCAATCTGACTAGTTCTTTTTCTTTCTCCCGGATCAATTTTTTTTCAGAAAAAAAAAAAAACCCCCTTTAATGGTCGGTCCCTATGAACAAATTACATGAGAAGCTATATGAGCAAATGGGACCTTTTTCATATTTGAATGATTAAATTTGTTAAAGATATTATAAATACATGTACATGTATATCTTAAGATTAATAAAGTTGAATAACAACTAGAAACCTATAGTACAAATGTATATTAACCAGTAAAATGCAATATACTGTATAATAAAAATATAATTCAAGTGTTTCTTACCGATTAAAATGCCGTTAAAAACACTTTAATTTTAGGGTACGTCTAAACACTGCTCAGGACCTCCTGAGTGCACTCAGGACTTAAACGTGCACCCAGGACTCTTTATAGTTATCGTATGTGCACACATGACGGATATATGTATTCGTTGCAATCTGTTTATTTTAGTGGTAAATTTTGGTAGATTTTGAAAACAAACTTCGAGAGATATTTATTATTTTTATAAGATAATGGCACGTGTCATTGATTACACAACTACTCAGCCTTGATTATCCAATCAACAAAATTGATTGGATTATCCTTATTGCTTATGAATATCATGTTATTAGAACAGTGTTTTGAATAAAATTGAATTATACATTTAAGTTGTTTCGGAATTGTTTCATGTTACATGTATTAAATTTACTTTATGCGTAGTACATTTTTACGATTATGAAGAAAACAATAAAAACTCCCTTTCAATGCATTTTAATACAGTTTCTCTTATGACCGTGACCTGTTATATATTTCTTGCATGAAGACATATTTCTCGTATCACACTGCACGGAGTGTGATACAAAAACTCAATTTTGATTATTAGAAAAATACCTAAATATGATAAATGACAGAAACTGAGAGGAAAACGGAGATAAATTAATATTTCAGAATTTATTTAAATTCATCCAAGGCTTGCAATACTGGACAAGTACAATTTTAATAAGAAATAAAATCTTACTATATGAGATTTGATCATATGAAAATCGTATTTTGATAAGTACAGCAAGTTCAAGAAATGTATTACTGGACAAGAATGAGTTTCTTTTTTTTTTTGCATATGTAAGCTGTCTATTAATAATGTTCAACACTATTAGGGGTTACAAGAAATTTAGGGAGGAACGATTAAAGACTATGCAAAAACAGTCTAACTTGCGAAGCCTACTTTGATATTCTATATGACAAAAATAATGATTCTTTTTGTAGATTTAGATCTTTGAACACAAAAATTTCTGTTGAAATTGGTAGATGGCAAAATAATTAGAGAGAAAATTTTATTTGTACTTTATGTAATTCCGGTGATATTGGCGACAAGTTTCATTATGTTTTAGAATGTTCGGCAATAGACTAAATAGACAAACGCTGTTAAAACGGGGTTTGGTCCCCAAGGACGCCACATTTGACAGTAAATTTTATCGATATTTTTTAACGTTTTCAAATGAAATAAATTGAATGGAAAATTTCCGACTTTGTGAAGATTTCTCAATTGGCTTCAATAATTACAAACAAAACGAAAAGTTTATTTAACATTTTTGCAATTCAGTATGTTTATCATTTTTCAAAAGAAAACTTTTTGTTTGCCAAGTTTACTGATTTGAGTTATGTGCCCTTAAGAATGATGGACGTGTAAAATTTTCAGAGTACAAAATATTGAAAATGTAGTAAAATCGAAGCTGCTATGGAGATATGGGATATATGATTGGAATCGATATCGAACGGACTTTATTTTCGGATGAAGAAAACCAAAGAAAAGTAACACTTTATCTATTTTCACAGCAATTGTTTATTCTTCATAGACATCACCAAAATAGTACATAACACCTACACGTAACGAATACAACTCACTAAGATTGAACAATATAACGTATTTAGCACATACTTACAACTTCTCGTCCAATCAAATTGCTTGAATTTGCCTTCTAAATTTCATAGTACATACTTTTTCCGTGTACTAAGTAACTACGCATGAATGACCACAAGGGTAAGATTTCATTGTATCGTAATCAAGATATTAAAACAAAAATTGCCACTGGCTATTTTGAAATAAAATGTTGTGTTCCAAATTAAATTAAATAGTTTGTAATTAGTTTTCACATTGATTTTTAAATATCCTGCTATTAAAATCTTTGGATCTAAAAATATTTTTGGCGATTGCAAGTTTCTTACATTTAAATAAAAATATGGTTCTTCATACCTTGATTAGAATACAACGCCATCTTAAAATTGTAATAATTTATCATCCATGCAATTACTTTGTACACCAAAAGTGTGTACTATGAAACCTTGTGAAGGGAAATTAAGGCAACTTGATCTATTTCGTCATGAATTGATTGATTGATTATTGGTTGCTTAATGCCCAGTGGCAAATATTTCATGCATGTTCAGAACTATGCCATTAGTTGAAAAACCGTGATTATGTCTGAAGAGAATGTGCCACCTATATATATATATATATATATATATATATATATATATATATAAATGTTCTGATAATTTTCTCTTAGTTTTACTTTGAAATGAATAAAATAAACATAAACCCTAGTATCTTTGATCTATTGGTAGTTGCTTTTAATGACTACTGTGGATTCATTTATTTTCGTGGGTATCAATTTTCGTGGATAGAGAAAAATACGTTTCGTGGTATACGTAAATTCGTGGATCGCTGATTACAAAAAAAAAAAAAAAAAAAAAAAACAACAGATACGTAATTCGTGGATTTCTTTTGATTTATGAGATCATATAACCTCCTTAGTTTGATCAATATTAAAACAAACAAAAAGAAGGAATTCATTAAAAAGTTTTGAATTGTCAAAATCCCGCTTGGTCATTCTAGGTTAAAGTGTTCATTGAAAACTATTACAATATTGGACAGAGACAACTAATTATTTGTTTGTTTTACAATTTATAAATTCTTGTCGGAATAATACAAGGCATTCAAAACTCTGATTGAAAGCTCATTTTGCTAATCATGATATAATAAACAGTCATTTAAGTAAAGGTGTGAAAATAAATGTTCCTGTCATAAACAATATTACCTACGGGCAATATCCCCGTACTTAATCCTATTGATTTTAATCACCAGTAAATCAAACTATGACACGGTAATTAACAACTTGCAGTTATTTTCCATGAACAGTTTTAATCAATTTAAAAAGTAAATTATCACTGATATTCGATATTTTTATTATTGATTTAATCTAAATACTTGTATCTTCTTTCAATAAAAACACGTGTTATGTTACAATGTTTATCGCCGCTAGTCAACACTATACTAGGACTGCATAACATAACCGGAAATAAACATCCGAATCCATACACATTTCCCGGGATTATTCTTCGTTGAATTCTTAAATTCGTGGTTCGCTGTGACCCACGAAACCCACGAAAATTTGTATACCACGAATAAAATGAATCCACAGTATCCGCTAGACTATCTATTGGGACATACCAGGGCGGATCCAGCCATTTTAAAAGAGGTTCCAACCCAGGATAAAAAGTGGGGGTCCAACCATATATCCCCATTCAAATGCATTGATCGTCCAAAAGAGGGTTTTGCAACCCTGAACCCCTCCCCTTTTGAATCACTACGGCATACTATCTATATGTTTCAAATTTATTATAGCTTTAGTTTTACTGTGAAATTGAAAATTATTTTCAAGACATGTAAAGCTTCCACTGCTTTTGGTCAATTTATTTTGTCATCTTACCATGTAAAGAAGTACATGTATAGTAAAACACCGCTTTATATCAATAAACATACTTACACCAGCAGCTACCATCTTTTCATTCTGGAGTCAAGGGCCTTTTGAAATCACATATTTTACAATGATACTAGTGAGTAGATTTACAAAACATCGTTAATGAGCCCCGTTTTACAAACACCTGTGATATCAGTAGTCAGCCAAAATAAACTGTCAATAGACCAATTAAAAGATTACTTGAGTTGTAAATATGTGCTAATTGATAGTCTATGAAAGGTATATACTATGAAATTAAGAGCTCGGGGCAAGCCCTCGCTCTAAATTTCATAGTATATACCTTTCATAGACTAACCTAGACTTGAAAGCGCTACTGGCCAGTTCATCAAAGTTGGACTTTGGACTTTAATATTCAACTATGCCCTTTAGTGTTTACACATCCGCAATACACATAATGGCTTTGAGCGAGACACGTAAACTAATGGAAGATAGTAGGACAATTATTGAAGGCAATGGAGACGATCAAAGCGTACCTTACTATTGAACACTTTTATTAGCTTGGTATCGAGTATTGATAAAAGATTGCAAGTTGTTGAAAAGGGATTGAAAATTTCGGTGATTTTAAAATATAATAACATCCTAGACCAGCAGGGTTATAACTAACGAGCAGGGACTAAAAACGTGTCAAACCAAAGTAACGGAACTTGAAACCAATGTCCAAGGGATAGGGAACCTATTTGACGATGTTAAAGCTCGATGCGACAGAAACAAAATCGTCACCGAGGAAAACTCAAAGGAACTCGAACAAGCAAAAGCCTGTATAAATAAACTATTCAAAATTTATCAGAATCAGCGACAAGAATGCAACTGCCAAACAGAGCTTGAAAACATGAAGGAAAAAGTGCTCGACCTTCAGTGCCGCTCCATGAAGAACAATCTTGTTTTTACCGGGCTTTATAACGTCAGAGATGAAAACACCGAAGAACTTCTCCGGTGTTTTCTTAACAACGAACTAGGCATTGACTATAAAATAGAGTTCGGGAACGTTCACAGGTTTGGGCGATATCAAGGTGGCGGAAGACCCATAGTAGCACGTTTCCTATATCATTGTGACCTACAGTACGTTTTAGATAATGCATACAGGCTACGGAATACAAGATGCGGCATTAAGCAACAATTCCCCAAAGAAATAGAGGACAGGAGACGAAAGCTATATCCTATTATGAAAGAGGCAAAGCGAAACAGGAAAATTGCAACACTCGTACGAGTCCGCCTCTTTATAGACAATGAGCTTTACCAAATCCCCGACGATGCCGAGATAGCAGATATCCCATACCAAGATGGCAGTCTACCGACACGCCAAGGTGGATCTTCGTCGCTACGCCAAAGTGTTGCCACACCACAGCGTCTTAGTTACGCCTCACCACAGCGCCAAAGTGACGCCACACCACCGCGTATTGAACGACCAAAATCAACCCCTCATCTGATAGCAACCCCAAGAAACGATCCCGCACAGGTTCAACTCCGAAGGCTCATTACTAGGATTGCCGAGGAGTGCATCATATTGACAGTTCGACACTAATTGATAAACCTGATAATAAATATGTAGACATTGCTGAAAATAATGTAAATAGTAATTGTAATGAAACTTTGTGTAATGATGAAACATTTGAACAGATTAATTGTATTTTTGGAAATTTAAACGTTCTTGTAGATATTGATGTTGATGAAAATATTACTATAAATAATGAAGACATAAGTGCGTCTTTATCAGGTGAATCTGCCTATTTGTCAAAAACAGTATTACAGACAAAAAAGCTATAGATCTTTTATATGTTAATTGTTGTGGCCTAAAACATAGACTACAATATCCAGAATTTGAAAGTTTGATCCGAAAACATGATGTTGTTTGCTTTGTTGAATCAAAAACTGACGATATGGATGATATTCATTTATCTGGTTACACATTAAAATTCAAAAATAGACGTAAAATATCAAGAGTTAAATCAGGTGGCATTGTAATCGGGTATAGAGAAAATCTGAATAACTCTATAGAAGTGATTGAAACAAATAGTAAATTTTTCTATGGTGTAAAATTTCTAAATTTTAAATAACGAGGATATACTTTTCGGAGTGGTCTATATCCCACCAGAATATACATCATACTCTTCCCTGATGCAGTCAATGAAATTGAAAATGAATACTTGGAATTTTCTACAACATTTGAACATATTTTTATTATTGGTGATTTTAACGCACGTACCTCAAATGAGAAAGATTAAGTATTTATTGATGAAAAGATATTAGTATTGATTTGGAGGGTGTACCTATAAATGATGTATGTAACTTAGAATTGTATAATATACCCAGAGATCGTATTAGTATGGATAAAGGGAAAACACGTTACGGTAATAATCTGCTTGACTTATGTAAATGTAACAACTTATTCATTATGAATGATAGAAGTAGTAGAGAGAGAGAACCCTCCTCAAGTGAGGAGAATGAGGGTTTGTCTAATCCCCTCTAATCAGCTTTCTCTAATCTTCTTAATCCAGCTTATGGTACGATTTTAAGCACTCTAATCTTCTTAAAGCAGCTTATGATGCAACTTTAAGCACATTATTATGTAATCAATCGGATTAAGATAATCCTTATCTTTTAATCTAGATTATTGATCCTCAATGTTTTGTTCCCCCTTTTAATCCTGATTAGAGTAAACAATTGTTAATTATAATCTATTTGTTTTCGGATTAGAGAAACGACTCTTAATTGATATCCTAGATTAGAAGAATCACTTTTAATAATTGACCTATTGTTTGGAGATAATTCAAATCCATTTGTGTTCGGACTAAATTAGCGGATCCTTTGTTTGATTAAATGGAATGAATTGTAACGGAAAGAGAGACAGACTATTTTTATTTTACAGGAAATACTCAACAACACAGATTGCAAGAAAGAAATATTTACGAACCGCTAACTTTATTTTCTTACAAACTAGTCGAGATAAGGATAGTTAAAATAAAAAAGTTTTTTTCTTTTCTTTGTAAATTCTTGATATTATTTTCTTTCTTTTCTCGATTAGTTTGTTTAAAAATAAAATACCTTGTTGTCTCATCTATATATAGTTTCCTTAAACAAAAATAATAACATATTTCATTTGTTAAACATTTATTTAAAATATTTAAGATTGTATTTGATTTTAGTTGAAACATTTAAATTGCAACCATTTTTTCTTTTTTTTGTTGTGAATATACTGTTTATGTCTCGTTGCACATACATTTTCTTTTGGGTTTCCAAATTAGTTTCTGTCTTTTTGCCTTTTTGTTCCGTTGGATGTATTCATTGTCACTATCACCACTGTATTCATCTGTTTCTTCTTTCTCCTTATTTTCTTCTTCTGTTTTCTTTTCTTTATAAGGGTAGACTCGAATCGGACTTTGTTTGTTTGTTCGACATTCCTAAACAAACAATGTGGAATGTTAGTAGACTTCAGAAATTGACAGAATTGATGTATACCAGCTGTTAGTTTTCTACGACCAATTGGAACTGTTGAATCACGTATCAAGTCAACGATATGAGTGTTTGAAATTACTTTTCCGTCAATGTAAACTTCGATTCACCTTGTTTGTCCCACTTAATAGATGAATGTTTTTGCAAGTAAAGCAAAAGTCGCAAGGCTTTGTCTTTATATCTAGATGGTATAGTGATATTGATTAACGATTGTAAATCATCATGTAGTGATTTCTGGTCATAAGACAGATTGTGTTGGTTAACGTCTCGAGATGGAGTGTCATTCAACACCACTTCCGCTTTCGGTTGATCTTCGTTTTGTTTTTGTAAGACAGCCTCGTATTTATGTTTAGGAATAAGAATCATTTCCTTCGTCATTTTAAGTGAGCAAGCACAATCTTTACTACTATAGGAATGAGATTTGAACGATACTTTAAAAGAAGTTTCTTCCGATGAATACGTTGGGTGTCCTCGGCAGTGATTTTACGAATAACCGTTTTGTACTCAAACAGTTTCTTTTTATATAGCGGAGATAGTGTAACACCTCCATGTAAAATGTTGTATATACATTCCAGAAGAATCTTAAATTGTTCGTTATTCATCGTTTTATCATTGCTAGTCTTTGCTCATCCTCAGCGGAAGCCAATATAAGGAAAGAAAATTAACGTGTCTCATCAGTTGCTTACTCATAGCTTTTAAGTATTACTTCGGAAGAAAACCACACAGTTCTCTCAATGAATATATTTGTTCTAAGTAAATAAAGTTTGTCTGTGTGAGCGCTCAAATCAATAGTTAAATATCCGTATTTCTTTTTGTCGCGAGTTCGTAAGCCGACATGAAATATTTCACCTGACCTGGTAAAATTTGTTTAGCAAGTACGGTTAACTGGTGTTGATCACGATGATTTTCAAACAAATAATGTAAGATGCATTCAGGAAATGGTGCGCATGAATTTACCCGAAGTATGATATAAATTCTGAGTAAGCATTAAAAGACTTATGTTTTGGTGATGAGATTTTACTGTGAATAGATTTAAAACTTCCACAACGTTCACTGCTGTTGCTAGCAAATCGTCTAAAATAAGAAGCATATGTTCCTTTTTTTCTGACCATGCATCCACTTGTTCACTGCTTGGTAAACCTTCATGGAAAGTTATATTGTCTATTTCTTTTTCCATACTTGCGAATAATTCTTGATAAACAGAATAGCAATATACAATTTTTACAGGAGGGTTGAAAACATACCTCCAGCTTGTTTAATTATGCGAAAAGTTAACATAGTTTTTCCACTTTGTGTCGGTCCCACAATTAAAATGGAACATGGTGTTTGGAAAGGTAAAAGTGTACGATCTCCACTTGACATGGTCTGAGTTTTTTTTTTTCTTTTTTTTTCACAAATGATTAAAATAAAGTTTAAGTTCGAGTTTTATATGTTTGATACAGACGTAGTTTTGTTGTTTTTTTTTTTTAATTTTCTTTCCACGTGTTTAGCTTCTTTTTATATTTTGCTAAGGTTCTTTTTTTTTACGTGTTTAGCTTCAGTGTTCATTTTTAACGTGTTTACCTTCGGTTCTCAACCAACAATGCAAAACTGTTGAAAATCAATTGACCACAGAATAATGAAAACCAACATTGTAAAACCGAATCGTGAAAGAAAAGCCTCAGTTCTAGCAACAAATTTCAAAAAGAAAACAAGTTAAGAAATATTTATTGAACACACAAAATATCAAACACGAATACAAGAATATAAATCATATATAAAATTACAAACAATGTACAATATATGAAAAAAATAATGTCATATTAAGTGTTCACGTGATTTGATTCTTTTTTCCATTAAACGGTAAACACTGTCTTTTAGTGGTTGACTACGTAGCCTGTCCAACACAATCACGTTAAGTAAGAAGTAATTGCACACGAATTCTGAAGACATGTTCAGTTTTTTTACGTCTTCTCTGAATTTAATCAACACATCTAAAAGTGAAAACGAACTGCATGCTGTTTCAAAATGTCTTTCCAAGTGCTCCTGCTCTCCATTCATCAAACATTCGTGTTTATGTTGACTGGGGTGTTCAACTTGGCAACCTGAACACGTTTCTTTCGTTTTCTGTGTGATTAATTCCTGTAACACCTCGGCAAAAGAATAGATCAAGACTAGTTAGAAGCTTCTTCTCCATGTCCGACATGACGAATGTTCTCAAAATAAATGAAGTTTAGTGATCTTCAATAAAAGAATGAAGAAACAATATACTCTCTTTCAGATTACACAGTTTTAACCACACGTCTCTGTTGATTCTAATTTTTTTACCCTTTACCACGATATGAATGAATGTCTTTTGCTGTAGTCGTCTTCCTGTTTTCTTAATAAATACTTTAGTCTCGTTGTCAATGGTAAAAACATCTTCTCTTTTCAGTAAATTTGTGTCGAGCTGTTCGTAATCACATTTGGTTGCTTCTCTCACCAAATCAATTTGACACTGAGTCATGGTGACTGTGGTCTTTTTTATATACGGTGATTTAAATACAGGTATAAGTGAGGATGTGGTGATGTAACATTATTATACTGATACGATTGAGGATACGTTGACGTAATAATATTCATGCGTGGGAGTCATAACATAATCGTGCATGCAATGACATGTTTTTAGAATTAAACTTTTCGGATGGATGGATTTGGTAAAATATACCCAGTACACCCACTCAATAAACTAATCCATAATTCAGTGTTTCCATTTTGCATTGTTATATTAACAAGTGATGCTATTACAATAATTATTTGACAGAAATACACGATTTCTGCTTTGGGTATATTTTCTCCCATGAAGCGCCAAGTCGTTTGTGTGCCCTCCGTATTACTTCTTGTCTCTTCCATGTTGGTAAGTATAATAAAGGAACCACGTCGCTTATCACTCACGGCTTTAAATACCTTTTCAAAAAGTTAAAAATTCTTTTTCTCTTTCAATTAATGAGAGGTAAAGAACACATTGGAAAGAAGATCCTTCTTCCACTGTTCAATCTCCTTCTTTTCCACACACAAATTATATAGTTTAATCAATGTTTGTTTTTTTAACTTACAAAGATATATATACATTCTCCTTTTTCGCTCCTCGAACACGAAAGCGTTATAAATCCTCTCTAACTCATTCATTATTTGTATTAAATGGGATGTATGAAAAAAAAGTATTAAAAGAGGAACGAAAGATACCAGAATGACATTCAAATTCATAAATTGAAAAAATAAACAGACAACATCGAGGGTAAAAAAGACAAAGTGACGACGATTGTTAAACGTACAGTGACAAATATTACATACATATTCATTGGTAAATGATTTACTAGTATACAGTTTCGTACCTCACGTGACTTAAACGTACAGTGACAAATATTACATTTAGTAACACTCAATCATTTTAATTAAAATAAAAGAAAAAAAGAAAACAACAACAAAATAAAGATTCTTTTTTAATTAATTGGGTGGCCCTTAAAAGGGTTTTACACAATTGTGTAAATCTTCATCTTCTATTCTTCATTTTCAAGCGGTGTGTAGATGTCTAAGTAGTCCGCTAATACTGCGTTAAAATCATGACTGCAGAAAACAAATCTTCCATAAATTCTTCATGGTCTTCATAGAAAAACAACACACATATTGTTATGTTACGCATTCTCCATGTTCCTACTGGCCAATTTGAATGATGCTCTCGTCGCTTTGGAACAACTTCGTTTCGTATCAAATTTGTTCTTATTGGGTTCAAATGACGGAAACGACCATTCACCTCTCTGGAAGATAGAATTACAAATGTTAAACATAGGAGGAATCATTGTTTATAAAAATAGTATATAACTCTGATGTATGAAAAATATACTGTTATGTATGAATAACCTTTTCTTTATACTTTCCTTGCTGCTTAAGCATTCCTTTATAAACAAGAAAAAAAAAAGGGGCTAACACAAGATTAGAAAAATATATCTTAGCAACTCAAATCAATAAGGATTTTTTTATAGTAGAGGATTAATACAATCAATAAAGATCAATTTAAATTCCTAAAATAAAATCAATAAGGATTTTTAAGCACAGGATTAGAAATTAAATACCCTATGCGTGTTGCTTCATATTAAAAAAAGGGGGGATTATCTTCTCAGATGAGTGATCAATGGTTTTTTAATTTTTTATATAAAGCAAGTAAAAGTATAAACTACACCTGTTTTTTTTTTTAAACATATCAAACAGACATACTTATAATCAAGCTCAAGTTATCAGTCTAGTAATGGAAGGTTCAAATGGAAATTTAGTTGATCATTTGGCACAAGCTTTACCAAGTGATGTGTTAGACACATTACAACAACTTTCTAAAGAAGACTTTACCAAGGTTCTTCACTCAGCTGAAGAAAAAAAGAATAGTGAAGACTTCACATGTGCATTATGTGGTAAAAGATATTCGAAAAACGTAACCTACTTCGTCACAAAGCAGAGCACACAAATCAGTACAAGTGCACCCCATGTAACTATGTAACAACCAGAAAGGACAACTGGATACGACACACGAAGTCGAAGAGACATTTGAAAAATCATGAAACTTGCACCAGTGAGAATAATAAGTCTACAGAAACACCATCGAAGAAAAGGAAGAAAAGTGTAGGAGCTGACAATTTTACGATGAACGGAGAACCATTAGCAGGACCGAGCAGCGATGCGGCACGAAATGACGGTGAGGAAGCTATCATGAACAACAAGGAAGGCGCTACACGAAGCAGGCGGGCGCTAAATGACAACGTGGAAGTGGTTGAACTACAACCTTCCACACAAGATGAACGTTTTGATCTTATTCATTTCATGAGAGAAAAGCGGGAAAAAACCATGTCGCTACTAGAGGATCGACGAAAAGAGGGCAACATAAAAAATTTTCTAAACGTGCAAGTGAGAATGATTAAATGTGCTGTGGATGGGACATACAAAGAGCAGGCACCATTCTTTCGGAGTAATGTAAAAACTGTAATGGATAGTGGGAATGAAGAAGACACATTAGAACACATCTTAAATGAGAGTTTACAGAAAATTTTCACTAGCATGGAAGACTTTCTGAAAAACGGAAGCGGATATCAAATGGAAGAAGTACTTCAACTACAAGTAACCATCATAAAATACAAACCTTTGTGTGCAGGTAGTTATATTCATTTACCAAAACGATGGATATGGCGAACTGGCTGTTGAATGTGATGAATCAAGATGATCGTTGTTTCATGTGGAGCGTGTTAGCCAGTCTTTACCCACCAAACGACGGAGAGATGCAACCAGAACAAGTACACCACTATCAAGCATACACCGATAGGATTGATGTAACGGGGATACAATTTCCGACACCAATATCACAGATTGCAAGGTTTGAGCGACAGAACGCAACCATTTCAATTAATGTATTCGGTTACGAAGAGAGGAATGATGAAATTTATCCATTGTTCATAACCAAGAAGACTAACTGTCATCATATAAATTTGTTGTACATGAAGAAAGACGATACATTATCACATTATGTGTTGATAACAAATTTCAACAGGTTTCTATCTAGAGTTAAAAACACAATGGTGAGACTTTTTCTGTTATCTTTGTCTCCAAGGATTTACAGAAAACAGACTTTGATGAAACATCAAGAGGAGTGTAAGCAGGTTGATTTTCAAAAGATCTCACTTCCGAAAGAGGGGAGGTGTTGGAATTTAAAGAATATAAGAAGACGGAAAGACACCCGTTTGTCATATACGCTGACTTTGAATGTTTGACTAGAAAAGTAGATACCTGTGAGCAGAATCCGGAGGTTTCCAGCACTAATAGATACCAACAAATGGAGGCGTACAGTTTCGGATACCAGAGAGTTTCCATCGACGAGCGGTACGAGAAACCACCAGTCATTTATCGTGGACCTGACGTGATTGAAACTTTCATTGATACCTTATTGGAAGAGGAAAGAGATTATGGGTATCCTATCACACAATGAACCAATGATAGTCAATGAATTCGTGCAAATGGAGTACGATCTCGCAACCATGTGCTACGCATGTCGAAATCCTTTCAGCACTAAAACAGGAAGGTTATACACCATTCTCATTTATCGGGGGAAGTGATTGGAATAGCGTGCAATGATTGTAATTTAAAAATGAAAGTACCAAATTTCATTCCGGTAGTCATACATAACCTAAAAGGTTTTGATGCCAATCTAATCATGACAAAGATTGGAAAATACAAAGACCACATTATAAACGTCATTCCGTACAACAAGGAAAAGTATCTGTCGTTTACATTGGGGCACCTACAATTTATAGACTCGCTTCAGTTTTGAATGAGTCGTTAGCATCGTTGACGAAAAATCTGGCACAAGAAGGAGAGAAACATTTCGTTTTCTTAAGAAAATGTTTCCCAAACCCAGAGCATTTTTCCATGTTGTTGCGGAAGGGTGTTTTCCCATATGACTACGTCGACGAGGAGAGTAAATTGGAGGAGAGGAGCTTACCCAGCAAAGAGAATTTTACAGTCGATTGTCGGGGAACACATCAGCGATGAGGACTTTCACTTTGCCAACAAAGTATGGGAGAAGATGAATGTAAAGACGTTAGGTGAATATTCCGACATATACCTTCGAATGGACGTTGCGCTCCTCTCTGACATTTTCGAAAGATTTAGAGACATCTCTCTTCGCGACTACCAACTTGATCCGTGTTATTATTACACGACCCCCGGATTAAGTTGGTCCGCCATGCTAAAGAAGACTGGTGTTGTTTTGGACCTCATTACAGACATCGATATGCTGTTGTTCATTGAGAAGGGGTTGCGAGGGGGAGTGTCCAGCATATTCCATCGATATGCTAAAGCCAACAATCCCTATCTCATCGATGATTATGATCCGAGCAAAGAAACATCGTACCTGGGATATTTCGATGCCAATAACCTTTATGGATGGGCAATGAGTCAACACCTTCCTATGGATTTTTCAGCTGGGTGAATGAAGGAGAAAACTTAGAAAAGCTCAAGAACAATATTGGATCATTGACACCTGATTCCAAAGAGGGTTACATATTTGAAGTTGATTTAGAGTACCCCCTGCCTTACACGATGAACACTCTGATTTCCCGTTGGCCCCCGAGTGACAGACCATTCGCACTGAGGACCTTTCACCCTACTCTCGTAAGATGCTTGAGGAATTATTGGGAAAGAAGACGTTGGGGTCGTGTGAAAAGTTCGTACCGAATTTACACGACAAGGAAAAATATGTGATTCACTACCGCAACCTACAATTATATTTGGAATTGGGAATGCGACTAAAGAAAGTACACAGAGTGTTAAAGTTTAGACAGAGCACCTGGTTGAAAACTTACATCGATTTCAACACCGACAAAAGGAAACAAGCCACAAACGAGTTCGAGAAAATGTACTACAAGTTATTAAACAACAGCATATTTGGTAGGTCGTTAATGAACATCCGAAAACACGTCAACGTCAAGCTCTGTCACACAGAAAAAAAAGTTCCTGAAATATACGGCGAGACCATCTTTCAAGTCGTGCACAGTTTTTAACGAGGATCTAGTAGCAGTTGAAAACCTGCGCACAGATATTTTAATGAATCAACCAATCTACGTAGGTTTCAGCATTCTTGACCTGTCCAAGCACTTGATGTATGACTTTCATTACAAACATATGAAGACGTTATATGGTGAAAAAATACGACTCTGTTTCACCGACACAGATAGTTTCCTGTACCACATTCAAACCGAAGACATGTATGACGATATGATGGAATATCAAGACATGTTTGACACCAGCGAGTATGATGAAGCCCACATGTTACACAGCAATCATAACAAAAAAGTATTGGGGAAATTTAAAGACGAAACGAAAGGTGTACCTATAAGTGAATTCGTAGGTTTACGAGCTAAAATGTACTCGTATGCATTCGAAGGGGGAGAGAAACATACGGCAAAAGGTATCACGAAATCTGCCTCTCGTTCACTAAAACATGAAATGTACAAGCAGTGTTTGTTAGAGAAAAGCGTATATCGCACGCGCATGAATACAATACGAAGTGATAACCACAAAATATTTGCACAAACCATGATTAAGAAGAGTCTAGTTCCTTTCGATGACAAACGATGGATCCTGGACGATGGAATTACCACACGAGCCTATGGACACAAAGACAACACTAATATTTAATTATTTTCCAATGTAAATACGTTAGTTTATTTTAGTTTGTTTATATTTATTATGTTGTAAATACTGTAATGTATGTCTTTTTTTTCAAATGCGTAGTGTTTTGTTTTGTGTGATTGTTTATTTGTATTTATATATCACTGAGTATTCTCTTGTATTGAGTGTAGAAAGAAGAAAAATCAAATAAAAAAAAAAAAATCAAGAAATCATCATTGACTCATTATTTATTCTTATGGTGTGTTATAATATAACAAGAAAATACAACAAACAGTATTAGGTATAATTTTAGTGTTCTACTTTGATCTGACGATTTTCCGTTATTTCAAAATAGCCAGAGTTTTCGGCTAAAATGAGTAAAGAGACAGTTTCTGGTAAGGGTGTTGCAAAATGACATTCAAGTCTGACTTTTCCTTGCTTTACCAGTGACAGATAGTTGGCATCTGAAAAGTGAGGTTGTAAATCGAAACAGAATAAAGCATATCCATTGTTGAAGTCCGATCTAGTTATTTCATTCCCGCATCTCCGCCCCACTTTCCACAGTTTTCAAACATTTTAACGTACGCTGCAACATTTGTTGCACCCCGGTCTTCGTTAAATTGTAGTTTCAGAGGAATTCCATCTACAGGAACTCCATCACAGTACAGAGTTATTTGTTGTAAGTCAAAATGTTGAAAATTCCACGGATTGAGTTGATAATCACCGTTCACGGCGTTTGTCGAAGTTAGACCCATAATGATTCGTTTTGGTTTCACGTCTTGGAAAATGTTCTCCAACACTGCATTCGTACTACCCATCATAAGAGTGATATGTTTCATTACTGTTTTTGTATAGGGATATTTAGCATTCGTTGATTTCAATGCTTCCGAATGAGCAAAAATGATTGCCGGATTGACCTTAATTTTACACACTTTAACGACAATATCTTCAATGACAACATCATAGTCAGCATCGTCTTCGCTCGACACCAGACAGAAGCTCGGTTTACTTCTGAAAAGTTTCAATTTTACGTCAACCATATTCAATAAGTAACGATCCATTTCAAAGAGATCGTGAAACAACATTCCTCCATATCAAGGCTCTTAGAATTACCGATCAGTTTTTCCTTTCGTAAAGACCCGTGTTAGTGTCAAAAGAGTCCATGTGTCCACTTCTGTCCTTATAAAACAACGCACTCGTTAGTTGTGATGCTTTTGCATCTTGTCCATAATCGAGTAGCGTTTTCATCATGCATTTGTACGAGTAGTTGGTATTACTGGATGATATCAGTGAACCTTGAAGGTAACAGTCAACCTGAGAAAAAAGTGCATAGAAAAATCCATTTACTGGTGCTACCCTTCGAATCTATAGCGATATTGTCTTCATTGCTATGTTTTACACGCAACTTAACATACAGTTTCGATCGTTTAAGGTCGATGTATTCTAGTCCGTTCTGAGCACACAAATTAAATTCTATTGGGTTGTAGGCTGTTACTTGCGATGTAGGACGACATTCTTCAAACGAAATTGACTCAACTCCTAACTGGTATGGAGGTATCTCGAAAACTTCTAATTGTGAAGGAATAGCTTCGGTGAAGTTGTTCTGTGATGTTAGTAAAGCCATTCTTAATTGGAAAAAACGTCTCGTTTCGGTTCTCTTTTCTTTTTGCGGATATTAGCTCCACTGCTGCTTGCCTTAGGACTGGTCTTTCGTTTACGTTTTTTTCCTTTTATCTGCAAACCCTCATCTTCTAAAGACTCTTTAGCCATTTCGACCATTTGTGCACTTGGACTAACTAGACGAAGATTGCACTTTTCGTTAGATTTCGACAACGTTGACGATAATCTTTGATTCTGAATAGGTATCATAAAAGACCCATTACGTCCGGTATTTTTCATGTGATTTATATACGTTTTATTATTCCCCTGCACAACATTTTGGTAATATTTTGACCACTTCTCCATGCTTGGAATGTACATTTTGTCCGCATTCATCGTTGACGCTTCTCTGTTCTTTTTCTAATATGTAGTGTACAGGACAGACGTTGAGTTAAAAATGACGCTCGTTCTCCACTTTCGTCGAAAATATGTATTTCTATGTCGCGGATTTCAGTTTTTTTCACAGGGACGAAAATAGGGTTAGAAAAAACGTAATTCCAAGTATTGTTTGGTGTAGGAAACACACGTCGTAAAAGTGAAAACTGATTGTGAAACAGGCTTACACCCATACACACGTCACAAAAAATGTATAGTTCGTGTTTATTTTTTTTAACAGTTGAAATTTTCTCCTCGGTATAAAAATCCAAAACAGCTATTTCCCACTTCCCCTCTAAATACAAAGTGTCACTTAGGTGAACCTTGAAATTTGAAGGTGTATTTTCGGGATAATACTTATTTGATTGGTCGTTGATTAAGAAAATAATATGCTCCTCGTCAATATCATCGTTTTTCATGATAGTGTTTGAATGTCTTCCTCGGGAATGTATTGATTATATTTATCAGGCCAACCTTGAAATTTACATAAAAACTCAGTCTTCCCTCGCCTTTTACGCTTTTTAAGAACTTTCTCTACGACCCAGAGTGATGCATCTGATTTATCAACAGCTTGAAGTTCAGAAGAATAATATTCACCTAAAATCACTTCATCGTTATAAAAGGAACCCAATTTATAAATGTTGATGTTCTGCTTTTTAAATCTCCGTACAACTTTAAATATCTCATCCGTCCATTTTTGACTATAACTTCTGTTAAAGATGTGTCGCGTATAAGCAATTCGAACAAGAGAACCGATTTTAAATTTGTAACTCTTTCGTTGTTGCATTCTTTTTTTCTCATCGAATCTGCTTCGGTTTTAAGTTGTTTCGTGTTTTTGGTATTTGGTCGTGCCTTCTTATCATGTGATTGTTTTTTGTTCAAGTATTGTTGAACCCATACATCCGCTTCGTTTTCAGGTGTAACATCGTTGGGCGCAATGTAATTTAAGGACCTGTGTGGTGTTGCAAAATTTTTGTAAGTTGTCAATGTAGCGATACGTTCTCTTTTTAGTAAAGTAACGATAAAATTTATTTTTTATGGTTTGTATCACACGCTCTGCATAGTTTGCTTTTATCTCGTTCTTAGTTACAAAATTTCGCACTCCCCTTTCCTTAAAAAGTTTTTGAACAACCGTCGACTTGAAACATCCATCAACGTCCAAGCGGATCTTGTCTACCTTTGCTGATTGGAGAATTTTTCCAGAAGCTTTGGCTATGTCAACACCGTTTTTACTCTCTGATTCTTGCATCCAAAGACGTCGACTAAAGCAATCTATGGCAACTAGTATAAAATTATATCCAGAGTTCCATTGTGATAAATTAATTACTTGCATTAGGTCGACGTCCGTTAAGTTACCAATTCCTGTTGTATACACACGTAATCTCTTAAAAGAACGCCTGGGAGTTTTTTGTAAGGACTAATTGTCTTGTGCATTTAACCATCTCTTTATTTTGTGGTAACCTATTTTTTTCCCATCTGCATTAACAATGTGATAAAGTTTGCTAGTTGAGAAAAAAAAGAACTCGGATTTTCTTTATTGTAATAAATTGGCGTCAAAAGATTGTTCACTTCTTCATCCATTGTGTTATACTGAACTTATATCCAACCAACCAAACTCTCGAGAAACATTGATAAAAATGAGAATTTTTAAACCAGTGAAAATGTCCAATAAAATTCTATTTGTCATCCTTGTATTTTATCACGATAAATAAATGTGTACCTTTGAATACTATGTATGTATGTTTACCTCTCATTGATAATATTCCACTCATAATAATCCTCCTATGTTTAACATTTGTAATTCTATCTTCCAGAGAGAAGTGAATGGTCGTTTCCGTCATTTGAACCCAATAAGAACAAATTTGATACGAAACGAAGTTGTTCCAAAGCGACGAGAGCATCATTCAAATTGGCCAGTAGGAACATGGAGAATGGGTAACATAACAATATGTGTGTTGTTTTTCTATGAAGACCATGAAGAATTTATGGAAGATTTGTTTTTCTGCAGTCATGATTTTAACGCAGTATTAGCGGAATACTTAGACATCTACACACCGCTTGAAAATGAAGAATAGAAGATGAAGATTTACACAATTGTGTAAGGCCCTTTTAAGGGCCACCCAATTAATTAAAAAAGAATCTTTATTTTGTTGTTGTTTTCTTTTTTCTTTTATTTTAATTAAAATGATTGAGTGTTACTAAATGTAATATTTGTCACTGTACGTTTAAGTCACGTGAGGTACGAAACTGTATACTAGTTAATCATTTACCAATGAATATGTATGTAATATTTGTCACTGTACGTTTAACAATCGTCGTTTGTCTTTTTACCCTCGATGTTGTCAGTTTATTTTTTCAATTTATGAATTTGAATGTCATTCTGGTATCTTTCGTTCCTCTTTAAGACTTTTTTCATAAATCCCATTTAATACAAATAATGAATGAGTTAGAGAGGATTTATAACGCTTTCGTGTTCGAGGAGCGAAAAGGAGAATGTATATATATCTTTGTAAGCTAAAAACAAACATTGATTAAACTATATCATTTGTGTGTGGAAAAAAGGAAATTAAACAGTGGAAGAAGGATCTTCTTTCCAATGTGTTCTTTACCTATCATTAATTGAAAGAGAAAAAGAAAATTTTGACTTTTTGAAAAAGTATTTAAAGGTATGAGTGATGAGCAACGTGATTCCTTTATTATACTTAACAACATGGAAGAGACAAGAAGTAATACGGAGAGCACACAAACGACTTGGCGCTTCATGGGAGAAAATATACCCAAAGCAGAAATCGTGTATTTCTGTCAAATAATTGTAATAGCATCACTTGTTAATATAACAATGCAAAATGGAAACACTGAATTATGGATTAGTTTATTGAGTGGGTGTACTGGGTATATTTTACCAAATCCATCCATCCGAAAAGTTTAATTCTAAAACATGTCAATGCATGCACGATTATGTTATGACTCCACGCATGAATATTATTACGTCAACGTATCCTCAATCGTATCGATATAATAATGTTACATCACCACATCCTCACTTATACCTGTATTTAAATCACCGTGTATAAAAACACCACAGTCACCATGACTCAGTGTCAAATTGATTTGGTGAGAGAAGCAACCAAATGTGATTACGAACAGCTCGACACAAATTTACTGAAAAGAGAAGCTGTTTTTACCATTGACAACGAGACTAAAGTACTAAGAAAACAGGAAGACGACTACAGCAAAAGACAATCATTCATATCGTGGTAAAGGGTAAAAAATTAGAATCAACAGAGACGTGTGGTTAAAACTGTGTAATCTGAAAGAGAGTATAGTGTTTCTACATTCTTTTATTGAAGATCACTAAACATCATTTATTTTGAGAACATTCGTCATGTCGGACATGGAGAAGAAGCTTCTAACTACAGTCTTGATCTATTCTTTTGCCGAGGTGTTACAGGAATTAATTACACAGAAAACGAAAGAAACGTGTTCAGGTTGCCAAGTTGAACACCCCAGTCAACATAAACACGAATGTTTGATGAATGGAGAGCAGGAGCACTTGGAAAGACATTTTGAAACAGCATGCCGTTCGTTTTCACTTTTAGATGTGTTGATTAAATTCAGAGAAGATGTAAAAAACTGAACATGTCTTCAGAATTCGTGTGCAATTACTTCTTACTTAACGTGATTGTGTTGGACAGGCTACGTAGTCAACCACTAAAAGACAGTGTTTACCGTTTAATGGAAAAAAGAATCAAATCACGTGAACACTTAATATGACATTATTTTTTTTTCATATTTGTCATATATTGTACATTGTTTGTAATTTCATATATTATTTATATTCTTGTATTCGTGTTTGAAATTTTGTGCGTTCAATAAATATTTCTTAACTTGTTTTCTTTTGAAATTTGTTGCTAGAACTGAGGCTTTTCTTTCACGATTCGGTTTTACAATGTTGGTTTTCATTATTCTGTGGTCAATTGATTTTCAACAGTTTTGCATTGTTGGTTGAGAACCGAAGGTAAACACGTTAAAAAGGAACACCGAAGCTAAACACGTAAAAAAGAACCTTGCCAAAATATAAAAAGAAGCTAAACACATGGAAAAAATAAAAAAAAACAAAAAACAACAAAACTACGTCTGTATCAAACATATAAAACTCGAACATAAACTTTATTTCAATCATTTGCGAAAAAAAAGAAAAACTCAGACCATGTCAAATGGAGATCGTACACTTTTACCTTTCCAAACACCATGTTCCATTTTAATTGTGGGACCGACACAAAGTGGAAAAACTATGTTAACTTTTCGCATAATTAAACAAGCTGGAGGTATGTTTTCAACCCTCCTGTAAAAATTGTATATTGCTATTCTGTTTATCAAGAATTATTCGCAAGTATGGAAAAAGAAATAGACAATATAACTTTCCATGAAGGTTTACCAAGCAGTGAACAAGTGGATGCATGGTCAGAAAAAGGAACATATGCTTCTTATTTTAGACGATTTGCTAGCAACAGCAGTGAACGATGTGGAAGTTTTAAATCTATTCACGGTAAAATCTCATCACCAAAACATAAGTCTTTTAATGCTTACTCAGAATTTATATCATTCTCCGGGTAAATTCATGCGTACCATTTCCTGAATGCATCTTACATTATTTGTTTGAAAATCATCGTGATCAACACCAGTTAACCGTACTTGCTAAACAAATTTTACCAGGTCAGGTGAAATATTTCATGTCGGCTTACGAACTCGCGACAAAAAGAAATACGGATATTTAACTATTGATTTGAGCGCTCACACAGACAAACTTTATTTACTTAGAACAAATATATTCATTGAGAGAACTGTGTGGTTTTTCTTCCGAAATAATATTTTAAAAGCTATGAGTAAGCAAGTGATGAGACACGTTAATTTTCTTTCCTTATTGGCTTCCGCCGAGGATGAGCAAAGACTAGCAATGATAAAAACGATGAATAACGAACAATTTAAGATCCTACTGGAATGTATACAACATTTTACATGGAGGTGTTACACTATCTCCGCTATATAAAAAGAAACTGTTTGAGTACAAAACGGTTATTCGTAAAATCACTGCCGAGGACACCCAACGTATACATCGAAAGAGACTTCTTTTAAGGTATCGTTCAAATCTCATTCCTATAGTACTAAAGATTGTGCTTGCTCACTTAAAATGACGAAGGAAATGATTCTTATTCCTAAACATAAATACGAGGCTGTCTTACAAAAACAAAACGAAGATCAACCGAAAGCGGAAGTGGTGTTGAATGACACTCCATCTCGAGACGTTAACCAACACAATCTGTCTTATGACCAGAAATCGCTACATGATGATTTACAATCGTTAATCAATATCACTATACCATCTAGGTATAAAGACAAAGCCTTGCGACTTTTGCTTTACTTGCAAAAACATTCATCTATTGAGTGGGACAAACAAGGTGAAGTATGCATTGACGGAAAAGTTATTTCAAACACTCATATCGTTGACTTGATACGTGATTCAACAGTTCCAATTGGTCGTAGAAAACTAACAACTGGTATTCATCAATTCTGTCAATTTCTGAAGTCTACTAACTTTCCACATTGTTTGTTTAGGAATGTCGAACAAACAAACAAAGTCCGATTCGAGTTTACCCTTATAAAGAAAAGAAAACAGAAGAAGAAAATAAGGAGAAAGAAGAAACAGATGAATACAGTGAAGATAGTGACAATGAATACATCCAACGGAACAAAAGGCAAAAAGACAGAAACTAATTTGGAAACCCAAAAGAAAATGTATGTGCAAAGAGACATAAACAGTATATTCACAACAAAAAGAAGAGAAAAATGGTTGCAATTTAAATGTTTCAACTAAAATCAAATACAGTCTTAAATATTTTAAATAAATGTTTAACAAATGAAATATGTTATTATTTTTGTTTAAGGAAACTATATATAGATGAGACAACAAGGTATTTTATTTTTAAACAAACTAATCGAGAAAAGAAAGAAAATAATATCAAGAATTTACAAAGAAAAAGAGAAAAACTTTTTATTTTAACTATCCTTATCTCGACTAGTTTGTAAGAAAATAAAGTTAGCGGTTCGTAAATATTTCTTTCTTGCAATCTGTATTGTAGAGTATTTCCTGTAAAAATAAAATAGTCTGTCTCTCTTTCCGTTACAATTCATTCCATTTAATCAAACAAAGGATCCGCTAATTTAGTCTTAAATCAAATGGATTTGAATTATCTGCAAATAGGTCAATTATTAAAAGTGATTCCTCTAATCTAGGATATCAATTAAGAGTCGTTTCTCTAATCCGAAAACAAATAGATTATACATGTTATAATTAACAATTGTTTACTCTAATCAGGATTAAAAGGGGGAACAAAACATTGAGGATCAATAATCTAGATTAAAAGATAAGGATTATCTTAATCCGATTGATTACATAATAATGTGCTTAAAGTTGCATCATAAGCTGCTTTAAGAAGATTAGAGTGCTTAAAATCGTACCATAAACTGGATTAAGAAGATTAGAGAAAGCTGATTAGAGGATTAGACAAACCCTCATTCTCCTCACTTGAGGAGGGTTCTCTCACTCTACTACTGATAGACTGGGAAATGATAAAACTGGGAAATTTACCTGCAGAAATGCTAGTGTTGTAGACTATTGTTTGAGCAATGTAAACATTTTAGAAAAACTTATTGATTTTGATGTACTAGAATTTTCACACTTGTATTCAGATGTTCATTGTCCATTGTATTTACGCTTAGAAAGCAACTCATTGATCACAGTTTGTAATGAACAGAACAGTCCTAATGATCAGTCAAGACAAAAGATTAATAAATGGGATCATAAAATGGTACCTGAATTTAGAGCTAATATAAATGTTGATAGATTAGACAGGTTGTTACGTAATTTGGAAAATGTGATGATAACAATGTCAACGCATTTGTAAATGAGATTGGATTAGTTGTTTTAGAGTCTGTTAAGACAACGTTTGGAACACGAACTGATAAACCGAAAAGCGAGCCCCTAAAAGAAGGAGACAAGCCATGGTTTAATTATGACTGCAAATTTGCGAGGCAAAACTTTAGAAAGCTTAAGCGCAGGCTCAAATTTTCCCTTCGCTTTTATTATATATCGAAGTTAAAGATGCTGAGAGAAAATATAAAAAGTTATGGACCAAGCCATAAAAACTAATAAACGTGATATGACTAAAAATGAAAACCTCAGATCTCAAAATTCAAGAGAATTGGAATATTTTAGATAAGCGGGAACACACGAAACAACCGGACATAAATTTTGATAATTTACTAAATTTTTCAGAGATCTAAATTCAGGCACCCCGATCCTATTGAGTTACCAAATGTAGACCAAGATGATTTAAATGATTTAAATGGTACACTTAATGGTCCAATTACAAAGGACGAGATTATGAATTGTATTAAGAAACTAAAAGTAACAAAGCCTGTGGCGACGATATGATTATAAATGAATATATTAAATCTTCTAGTGATTTTTAATTGATGTATATGTTGTATTGTTTAACTTAGTTTTAGAACTGGGATTGTACCAGAATCTTGGGTAATTGGCACGATCAAACCATTTTATAAGAATAAGGGAAACAAATTTGATCCAAAAAACTATAGACCTATCACAATTGTCAGTTGTGTTGGGAAATTATTCACTTCGATTTTATGTCATAGATTATCAAATTTTTCCGATGAATTTTTATTAATAAATGAAAATCAGTTTGGATTTAGAAGTGGATATTCAACAGTCGATTGTATATTTATACTGCACTCTTTCTTTGAAATTTTGAAATTAAAAAAGAAAAAAATGTTTTGTGCATTTGTGGATTTTGAAAAAGCGTTTGACACAGTCAGAAGAGACGCTTTATGGTATAAGATGTTATTGAATAACATAAATGGTCATATGTATAACATAATTCATAAGATGTATGATAATATTAAGTCATGTTTATCTTATAATGGCAATATATCAGATTATTTTTCATGCAATATTGGCCTACGTCAAGGGGAAAACTTATCTCCTTTTCTGTTCTCACTTTTCTTAAATGATTTGGAAAACTTTTTTATCAACGAGAACTTGATTGGTTTGAACACTATTGAAGATGCACTCGAAGAAAAATTAGATATTTATGTTAAACTGTTTGCAATCCTCTATGCAGATGATACTGTGCTAATGGCGGAATCGGCCAAAAATCTTCAATTATTGCTGATAAATTCCACTCATATTGTGATGTCTGGAAAATGAAAGTTAATGTAGAAAAGACAAAATTGTAATTTTTAGTAATGGAAGGCAACCCAAAATCTCAGTTTTACATATGATAACTCTGTTATAGATATCGTTCAAGAATTCAACTATCTTGGATCTATTTTTCACGAAATGGCACATTTAAACACTGTAGAAAACACTTAGCAGAAAAAGCTACAAAGGCAATGTTTGACGTGATCAAAAGGGAGAAAACATGGGTTATCTATTAGTTGTCAATTAGATTTATTTGACAAATTAGTGAAACCGGTCTTATTGTACGGTTGTGAAATTTGGGGTTTGGGAATAACGACATTCTGGAGAGAGTTCAATTAAAATTCTGTAAGCTTCTTCTGCACCTAAAGTCTTCTACCCCAAATTGTGTTATATATGGTGAACTTGGATGATATCCCATCAATTTAGATATTAAAGTCCGTATGGTATCATTTTGGGTGAAATTAGTATGTGGTAAACCGACTAAATTATCAGCGACCATTTATAAACTACTGTTTAAGCTGTCAAATGAAACTGATGTAAAGTTTAGTTGGTTAAATCATGTTGAATCTATTTTAATGAAACGGGATTATCTTTTGTGTGGTTATATCAAACATGTATTAGTGACATTTGGTTAAAGAATACAATCAGAACATCACTCCAAGATCAGTTTCAACAAACATGGTTTTCAAATGTGCAAGCATGTTCGAAGACATTAAATTATCGAATTTTAAGGATACTTTTGAGTTTGAGAACTATTTTGATATTTTAAAATTTCGTGATATTTATACTGTATGCAAATTTAGAACCATCAACCATAAATTACCCATTGAGATAGGGAGATGGACAAATATTCAGAGAGATAGACGAAATTGTAAATTATGTAACTCTAAAGATCTTGGAGATAAGTATCATTATATTATGATGTGCACAGAGATGTCAGTAAAAGAAACGAATGTATTGATAAAAATATGTAAATCGTCCAAATATAATTATGTTTAAGAAAATTATGAATTTAAATATAAAATCTAAATTGAGAAAGCTGTGTACTTTCATTAGATTTATAAATTCCCATGTGTGCCCTCCTGGCTAAAATTGTAAATAGTGTATATATTTTGCTCTGTGTATTCATGTATTTATGTCTGTATTATTGATGTCATGTAGTGTCTGTATACCATTGTAATTGCAAAGGTTTGACAGAATAAAGATATATATATATATGTGTTTATTACCATCACTAATCACAGTGACACTCCTAATTATTAAAGATCAAACGACCTAATCAACATGATAATTGGTATTGAATATGACCATCGGTCATGCATATCCCAAAATACGGCGCGTGCCGATAAAAACTTAAATAATTTCTCAAATATTGAATTGATTTTATGAAAACAAAAATTATAAGATCAAAAATTAAATTATCTATCGAATGCATACCCTTACAGTCGTTCTATAGATAAGATAAATATATTTTATTTGAGTGTCACACATTGATTGATACAGTCAGAGACATATATACACACATATACTCTGATACAGTACATACATACAAATGAATTTAAGTAATATCTTTAAAATTCAATCAATGCCCAGCCGAACAGTTGACTTATGAGACACTTTAAAAACATACAAGTACATATATACAATAAACTGCATGTTAATTTGTAAAATATTTCTAGGATTAAAATGTAATAAATTATTTTTTAAAATCGCTTTCAAAATACAATCAAATATAAAATGTTATTATTAATTATATAAAATGCACATACTAGTGTGAGCCGATACGAGTCACCGAACACTAATCGTTACTAAACAAACTTGTAAAGAATAGTTCAACTAACAAAAGTAAATTATAGTCAATCATCAGCCCAGTGGTTATGTTTGTAGTCTTTCTATACGACTACTAGCAAGACTTGTCACACTAACTATAGAACGACTGAAATGCACACTAAAACATTTATTACATGTCCTGAGTGCACTTTTTATGTTCTGAGTGCACTCAGGACGTCTTGAGCGGTTTTAGACGTACCGTAATTTTAGTGACCGAATAAGGCTAATTCCATGACCCGTATCGGCTCACACTATACATGTATCAGACAAATTAACAAAAAGCTAATTGCCAACCCAATCAAGGATATCCACCTCGGCTTTAAATCACATGTTACAGTCGGTTGAAAGTTACGTATATAAGAGAATGATAATCCCGTTCTTCATTATTAAGTACGAGCGTTAGCGAGTACTTATCATGAAGTAAGGGATTATCATTCTCTTACAAACTTAGAATATTGTAAAGTGCTCAAGGCTCAAATGATCTCTTGATTGGTTGTATTCAAGAATTAGTTTCATTGTCAGTGCAATGTTTATAATTGATGCATGACTTCCTTTTTCGGCATGTCATTTATGGATTAGTTTTAGTGATGTAAGGACTTTCTTATCATTTGGGAAATATTTAAAAAAAAAAAAATGCGTTATAGATAGTACTGACACAACAGTACAAAGAAAAGGTAGGAATTGTATATGTTTCCTGATTGTGAGTATGAATGTAAATCACGTAGTATTTTAGTGAGGAATTATCCTTTTTATTTACAGTTGAAATCAATTAATACATTTGAGTTACAACTAAATTTTATTTCACAGCCAATATTTTGTCCGACTTTTACATCAAATACTATTTCATTATGTCAGGAAATGTTCAAATAAAATGCCGTTAAAAGATTTTAATATGTTCAAAACTTAAATTAAATTCCTGTTTTTTTTATTTTATCGGAATATTGAAAGTAACTATTCTTCCCAACCGCTGATCCAGTAATGAAAGTTTTTGAAAGCTAAAGATTTAGGTTATTTTTCTTTTTTTGCATTGCTTTGATATAGTTTTATTTTTTTGGTATTTTGAAGTTATTAATATTTTCATAATAGCATTCACGGTACCAATTTTACTGCACCAGTAAACTTCAACTTATTTTGAGCTTTTTGTTTGTTTCACAATTCAACTTTTAGTCACTTTCAATCACTGTGTGATAAATCCTTTCAATCTGATAAATGTGCTTCGGGACAGTTGTAACTCATTTATAGAAACTCTTTGTTTTGAACTGTAAATAGACCCAAATAATAGGATAATCCCTTACTAAGAACATGATTTACATTCATTCTTCACAATTAAGAGGCATCAAATCCTACAATTTCATTGGTCGAGAGCACTTTGCTATATTCTAACTGTGTATATTTAGTTCTAACTTTTAATCTAAAAAATGCATGCACAAGCTGTACATGTTTGCACATTTTATTTCTACAAATTACCAAACTATTTCAACTCTCTTCTCGAATGTACTTTTAAGGATTATGATACAATGTAAAAAGGGGGTTAAAATAGTCAGTTTTAAAACATGCTATCGTGTTAGCATTAAAAATACAAACTACAAGAACTGCACATAAGTTTCAGACATAGGCTTCCCATGAAGATTATATAAAATTAGATCATGATAAATTGTATGTATACCTATGGAAGATTTGCATGTACTTTCACGACAATGGCTGCATGACTGCATTCTGTATAGACGACACGTTGATGATCATAGTTTTTTGCCAAATTGAAATTATCCCACACCAAATTTACTCTTTTTAAACACTTATTTCCTAAATGAATTCATATTATACACAGACCTTGCTGAGTGAACATGTTTAACTTGAGTTAGAGATTCTAAATAATTCTAATATTTTTAAAACATCTTCACAAAAAAAAAATCACAGTATCACAGCTTCACGTGTTACGGTGTATATATAAATATATACTTACTTTGAGCTTCAAAACATAATGTCATTTCATGAAAATGATCGATTGATAATTGCTTAACGTCCAGTGGCAAATATTACATACATGTTCAGAATTTTTTTTTATAAAAATAAAATGGGCGTTGATGGCAGATATTTCATTGTTTCCGTTAGATTAATTCTCAACTGTTATACACTATATGGGTTAACCTGTCTACTGTCTATTGACTGTATGTTGTTCTTGTGATGTCTTCTGCATATTGTTTTCGTGAGGTTGCTGTGTTTTTACTTATACCCAATATATTCTTACAAATGTACATTCATACTTGTCGGGTTGTTAAATAACTGAATGTCGTGGTAACGAGCAGTATTTTAGATTAAGTATAATCATGGAATAAAAACTTTACATACTCGGACATTGCTCATTTTCTTGATCAATATAACTGACAAATAAAACCCTAAAAATTCGATTCATTTTTACTGTTAATTTTCACTGAAAAGAAAAATTTAAACACAACACGTGAGAAAATAAACGGAAGCTTCAAACAAAAGTGTACATTATATAATAATAAAATATTTCAGACTGTCTGGTGGAAGAGTAAATGTTGATATTTGGTTTAACGTAAACAGAAACATTAGTTCATCAATATTATCATTTATTATACATAACCGCTGGCAGTGACATTTATTCAAAATATAAATAAGGAGATGTTGTATGATGCCAATAAGACAAATTTCAATTATAGTTTCAATGACAAATATATCAGCAATTATATGCCTTCAACCAATACAGACATGTACAGACCGAATAATCTGTCTCTTGTGTGTTTATACTTGTCATTTCATATTTAATTTGTCCACCGACCAGAGGAGGGACGACATTCTGCATACGGCACGCATATTGGACTTATATTATGTATCGGTCGCAGTCACCTGGACAGTGGAAATTTGTTGGATGATATTATACACATAAGCAATAATATACAGTTGTGATGATTATATAATATACATACATGTGTACATAATAATTGAATTTGGTATTTGTCATTATTTGCCGAGCATATACGAATTTATCCCTTTATCAAACTGCTATTTTCCGGGTGCTTTTTTGTACGGCATGGACATTATAATTGAATACTTGTTTATTAAAGTAATTTAACAAATTTTGGGCTTTTATTTTGGTCAAAATTTTATTTTATACAAAATTATAAATATTAGACTCTTTTTTTCATTTGTCATTAAAAAAAAAGAAAAACACGAGAAAACAAGTAAAGAACGAAGCCAACCAATATCCAAATTAAACATGTAATTTAAAAAACAAAAAGCTATCTTACATGTTTTGTTTTGTTTTGTTTTTTCGGGGTGATCATTTTATTTCAATTATCTTGAATATCTAAAATACACAATACATGGTATTTGTTGCTAAGGTTTACGTATTTACGTATTTACTCACGGATTTGACAACTATTTTTGGACATTTTATTTGAAAATCGTCGTTTTTTAGCGTATCATTATGCAGCAACGAATGGAGACTTAAGGAGCCTTTTATGTTTTATGCTGTATAAACAATATTCTTTAACTGTTATAAATTTCGATTTTTTTTTACTTGCTAACTAACGAAGTATTAATAAAAGTTTGTGTCTAGTATTTTTACAGACCTTGAATAAAAATTCCTGTCATTACGGAACATAATCTTTATAGATACAATTTACCAAAAAGAAGTAAAAAATACATTACAGTTTTTATGTAAAAGTTATTTTCGATCATCAATATTTCTTTCCATTTGAAAACTTGCTATATTTTTATGATTGCAATAGAGTATATTTGATATTAAAACATGAACAAATATACATTGCAAATTGAATGATATTCAATGAATTTAAATCTCATAAAACTACATGTCATAGTTACAGTTAAAATTGATTTTTACAGTAACAAAGTCTAATTGTCAAGTCCGATTTAATCAATTGAGTATACATTTTTAAAGGTTAAAAGTTGTAAAATTTTTACCGAAAGCCGTTAAAGCTAGGTAAATTTGTACGCAATTCCGAAAACATATTTCATCTTAGTTGTAATTTATGCTCATTTAACCCTCACATATATTTTATTTTGGACAATTGAACAAAGCTAACAAATTTTCACGGAAGGACATGAATATAACTGAGAAATCAGGGTATTACAAACAAGCTCGAATAAAGGGAGACAAACCTTATGAATCTGCACAAACAATTTTATGTCAAAATTAAAAGATTTACCTGGTACTGGATGCTACTGAAAATTCCCAAACAACTATTTTATCGATGAACTTACGTGTACTAAAATGTACTAAACAGTACCGGATTTAACGCTACGCGTTTTTCTTAATTACCTGAACCAGTACTGGCTGGTACTTAATCGATCGCGATAGTTAATGTACTGAACATGTACTGAACAACTGAAAAAGATCTTGACATTTTTCCTTGCGGTAAATTCAGGCATTTAAGAGTTGTTCAGTTTAAAATGACCGTTTCAGTAGTAAAACCCGTTACTAGTGCGCGTACAAATTACGCTAAGAAAAGCAACGCGAACATATATTTTTGGACCAAAAATACTGTCCTAATAACTTTTCTTTAATTATAGCAAGGTTTCGTTAAAAAAATCAACTTTCTAAAGTCTGTATCTCGAAAAAGGTTATCATTGTCGCCTATGGGAAATTAATTGTTTATTTCAATCTATACAGCGTCGACATTTCTTTATCATAGTGCTCAAAAAGTGTCAAAACAGTAATTTTACTTGATATTTGATGTGAAACCGTATTATTTGGTGACTAATGAATTATTGATTAACTAGTTTTCAAGCTATTATAGTCTGTTTCATATTTGTATTGCGTTTTACCTTAGAAACAAGGGTGGGTTCGACTTTGACTTACTGTGGAGAGAATATTTCATTTTCTGAACTTCTGCTGATTTGTTTGAAAAAGCACGTACACGTCTAGAGTTTGGATATACAAATCGATTTTTAAACATGACAATCTCGATCCAAGTGGTGTTATCCAAATTACCAAATTCAGTGAAAATGTACAGAATGATCCCTTCGAACATTGAAATGTTCACTCGAATGGCAGACTATAAAAATTAGATTAGGCATGACATTTTGTAGTTAACGAATAGTTTTCGATGTTTAAACACAAATATTTACACATTTTTCATATTTTGAAAGGCTATAGTCTGTTTCAAAATGTACTTTTATACGAAAATGGTTTCATTTAAAACTGTTGTTCAAAATTCACCGTAGTAGTTACATATTGGATCGGTTTTGGTATCAATATAATCAGTACTTGATGACATATAAAGAATCATTATAGAAAGTAGCCATTATCTTCAGGCCTTTTAGCAGTACCGCATTTACTCAAAAATCAGAATTTTGTTTTTCACATTTTTGACTGGGGTCACCTCTGATAAAAATTGTGAAAATTCAGAGAGTAATGCCAGAACGTTTTGAAGATGATTTTGTGTGGCATATATATTTGTGCATCTAACGAACTATGAATTGCATGATTCTAGAAAGTATTAAATACCGTATACAGCGTCGACATTTCTTTATCATAGTGCTCAAAAGTGTCAAAAACAGTAATTTTACTTGATATTTGATGTGAAACCGTATTTTTGGTGACTAATGAACTATTGATTAACTAGTTTTCAAGCTATTATAGTCTGTTTCATATTTGTATTGCGTTTTACCTTAGAAACAAGGGTGGGTTCGACTTTTGACTTACTGTGGAGAGAATATGTCATTTTCTGAACTTCTGCTGATTTGTTTGAAAAAGCATGTACACGTCTAGAGTTTGAATATACAAATCGATTTTAAACATGACAATCTCGATCCAAGTGGTGTTATCGAAATTACCAAATTCAGTGAAAATGTACAGAATGATCCCTTCGAACATTGAAATGTTCACTCGAATGGCAGACTATAAAAATTAGATTAGGCATGAAATTTTGTAGTTAACGAATGGTTTTCGATGTTTAAACACAAATATTTACACATTTTCATACTTTGAAAGGCTATAGTCTGTTTCAAAATGTACTTTTATACGAAAATGGTTTCATTTAAAACTGTTGTCCAAAATTCACCGTAGTAGTTACATATTGGATCGGTTTTGGTATCAATATAATCAGTACTTGATGACATATAAAGAATCATTATAGAAAGTAGACATTATCTTCAGGCCCTTTTAGTAGTACCGCATTTACTCAAAAATCAGAATTTTTTGTTTTCACATTTTTGACTGGGGTCACCTCTGATAAAAATTGTGAAAATTCAGAGAGTAGTGCCAGAACGTTTTGAAGATGATTTTTGTGTGGCATATATATTTGTGCATCTAACGAACTATGAATTGCATGATTCTAGAAAGTATTAAATACCGTATACAGCGTCGACATTTCTTTATCATAGTGCTAAAAAGTGTCAAAACAGTAATTTTACTTGATATTTGATGTGAAACCGTATTTTTGGTGACTAATGAATTATTGATTAACTAGTTTTCAAGCTATTATAGTCTGTTTCATATTTGTATTGCGTTTTACCTTAGAAACAAGGGTGGGTTCGACTTTTGACTTACTGTGGAGAGAATATGTCATTTTCTGGACTTCTGCTGATTTGTTTGAAAAAGCACGTACACGTTTAGAGTTTGGATATACAAATCGATTTTAAACATGACAATCTCGATCCAAGTGGTGTTATCCAAATTACCAAATTCAGTGAAAATGTACAGAATGATCCCTTCGAACATTGAAATGTTCACTCGAATGGCAGACTATAAAAATTAGATTAGGCATGAAATTTTGTAGTTAACGAATAGTTTTCGATGTTTAAACACAAATATTTACACATTTTTCATATTTTGAAAGGCTATAGTCTGTTTCAAAATGTATTTTATACGAAAATGGTTTCATTTAAAACTGTTGTTCAAAATTCACCGTAGTAGTTACATATTGGATCGGTTTTGGTATCAATATAATCAGTACTTGATGACATATAAAGAATCATTATAGAAAGTGGACATTATCTTCAGGCCCTTTTTAGCAGTACCGCATTTACTCAAAAATCAGAATTTTTTAACATTTTTGACTGGGGTCACCTCTGATAAAAATTGTGAAAATTCAGAGAGTAATGCCATAACGTTTTAAAGATGATTTTTGTGTGGCATATATATTTGTGCATCTAACGAACTATGAATTGCATGATTCTAGAAAGTATTAAATACCGTATAGGTTACAATAAACCATTAGATTTTATGGGCGCAGTCATTTTATGAGCATAACATGGTATTCCAAATTAAGAGTATAGCTAATCCTGAGTGGTTGATATGTGCACCCGTTATTTTTGTTATTAAAGACTTCGTGCATTCTGCATTATACCAAAGGCCAAATAAATTATTTTCCTTAGCCTTAACGGAATTGAGATGTCTTTTAAACGCTAGGATGAGACACGTATTTTTAAGTGCAAAATTGATAGGCATGGGAGATAAGTACAAATTACGCTAAGAAAAGCAACGCGAACCTATATTTTTGGACCAAAAATACTGTCCTAATAACTTTTCTTTAATTATAGCAAGGTTTCGTTAAAAAATCAACTTTCTAAAGTCTGTATCTCGAAAAGGCTATCATTGTCGCCTATGGGAAATTAATTGCTTATTTCAATCTATACAGCGTCGACATTTCTTTATCATAGTGCTCAAAAGTGTCAAAAACAGTAATTTTACTTGATATTTGATGTGAAACCGTATTTTTTGTGACTAATGAATTATTGATTAACTAGTTTTCAAGCTATTATAGTCTGTTTCATATTTGTATTGCGTTTTACCTTAGAAACAAGGGTGGGTTCGACTTTTGACTTACTGTGGAGAGAATATTTCATTTTCTGAACTTCTGCTGATTTGTTTGAAAAAGCACGTACACGTCTAGAGTTTGGATATACAAATCGATTTTTAAACATGACAATCTCGATCCAAGTGGTGTTATCGAAATTACCAAATTCAGTGAAAATGTACAGAAATGATCCCTTCGAACATTGAAATGTTCACTGAATGGCAGACTATAAAATTAGATTAGGCATGACATTTTGTAGTTAACGAATAGTTTTTGATGTTTAAACACAAATATTTACACATTTTCATATTTTGAAAGGCTATAGTCTGTTTCAAAATGTACTTTTATACGAAAATGGTTTCATTTAAAACTGTTGTTCAAAATTCACCGTAGTAGTTACATATTGGATCGGTTTTGGTATCAATATAATCAGTACTTGATGACATATAAAGAATCATTATAGAAAGTGGACATTATCTTCAGGCCCTTTTAGCAGTACCGCATTTACTCAAAAATCAAATTTTTTTTTACATTTTTGACTGGGGTCACCTCTGATAAAAATTGTGAAAATTCAGAGAGTAATGCCAGAACGTTTTGAAGATGATTTTGTGTGGCATATATATTTGTGCATCTAACGAACTATGAATTGCATGATTCTAGAAAGTATTAAATACCGTACAGGTTACAATAAACCATTAGATTTTATGGGCGCAGCCATTTTATGAGCATAACATGGTATTCCGAATTAAGAGTATAGCTAATCCTGATTGGTTGATATGTGCGCCCGTTATTTTTGTTATTAGAGAGTTCGTGCATTCTGCATTATACCAAAGGCCAAATAAATTATTTTCCTTAGCCTTAACGGAATTGAGATGTCTTTTAAACGCTAGGATGAGACACGTATTTTTAAGTGCAAAATTGATAGGCATGGGAGATAAGTACAAATTACGTTAAGAAAAGCAACGCGAACCTATATTTTTTGGACCAAAAATACTGTCCGAATAATTTTTCTTTACTAGTAATTGTAGCAAGGTTTCGTTAAAAAAATAAACTTTATAAAGTCTGTATCTAGAAAAAAGCTATCATTGTCGCCTATGGGGAATTAATTCTTTATTGCAATCTTAAATACATATTAAGAAATTAGAAACTGATAATCAAAATCAAAATAGAAAATAACAAAAGGTAAACCAAAATTACAAAATAGTAGTTAAAATTATTGCAAGATAGCTAGTTCGGAAAGTAAGCAAGTTATGACTAGCAAAACGTTGTCTGAAATATTTGTTTTACTGTATTTTAAGATAACACGTAGCAACACTGATGAATCATCGAGTCGATTTGATTTTCTGTAAACTGAATTGACCTACTTCAAGTTATAGTGAGCAGGAAGTTACGCATTATTGATTTTTTTAAATTATATTAAACCTTGGCAGAAAGCCAAAACTTAAAAGTATATGTACAATATTAGGTCAATGTCAGAAAATATCAACTTTTTGTTTGAGGCTTAGAAACTGGGAAGGTTTACCGAGCCCTTCAACTGTTTCGTGCCGAATACAAAAGTTTATATTTTCTGACATTGACCTAATATTGTTCTTATACTGCAGCTTAACATTGCTACAATTAGTTATGAAAATGTTAACACAAGTATAAAACGTGTTTTGACTCCTAAACGAACCCCAAATTGCGATGAAAAGTGACGTTACATATGAAATCGGCATTGCTCGAAACATCACTTTGTTACTATATTTGGTAGATAAAGACAACAGCAAGTGATCAAGCTGTAGTATACACATTTGTTAGTGTAGCTTAGGTTCAGTTTTTATCATACGTCTATATAATAAATTTACATAGACAGTATAAAATTTGTTGTTCCACAAGGGTGAACTCTGAAGTATAGTTACTTATAATTTGTATAAATTAGAAGCAAAAGGAAATATTTAATAACCAAGAAAAAGACACAGACTCTAACAAGTTTTTAGATTTATCATTCTTTGGAATGTAAAGGTGGTTTAGGAGCTACCATTTGATTTTTATGGGGCTAGGATGAAATTTGAAAAAATAGGCAGGACAGGAGTTTTGAGTAAAAAAAAGGCAGGATGAGATTATTTGCAAAAAAAAGGCAGGATGACAATTTATGTAAAAAAAGTCAGGATAAGCTAACAAAAAAAAAGGCGGGACCGAATAGAGTGAAAAATAAAAAGGCAGGACTGAATAGAGGGAAAAATAAATAGGCAGGACACAATTTTTCATCCTAGCCCCCATAAAAATCAAATGGTAGCTCCCTTAGCTGATATGAAAAATGGATAAAGTTTCAGACCTTTTATTTTTACAAGAAATAGTGAAATATGCATATGAAGTGATTTTGTTAACTGAAACACATGTTGGTCATAACACTTCAGTTAATATTGATGGTTATAGGTATTATCAAGTTTACAGACCGCAATCCACAAATGCATGATTTTATGGTGTTTTGAGTTTATTGATAAAGAATAATTACATTGCATGTATGTTTCACGATAATCTGTTAGTTTGACTGGCTACCAACAATCGCGCGTCATTAAAAAAAAAACCAACCTTCATATCAGAATGAAATGTTACATTCGTGATGACACGTGCTTCTACAAAAATGCTTAGGTAAATAAAATAAAAACTTGATTAAACTTTTATTTTATGGTCTTATTCATGTTATTAGCATAACAATGTATTTATAAGAAGTGAATGCTTATTTTTGTAGTTTTATTGGGGTGTAATACTAAAAGTGTTGATCGTACACATATTTTTAGAATGAAGCGCAGAAGCATTAATTTCTTAAATGATATTCGAAATGGTATTAAAATTTTACAAAATACATGCAAAGATAATAAATGGTTAAAATTTGACAAGTATATTCTAATTTCATAAAGGATTTGTTTCTTTGCTTGGTTTATATTATCCCTAGCAACTCATATTATGAAAGTCAATCAGAAGATGATATCTTATAAAATATTGAAAAGATATAGCCACAAAATTTGATAATAAAGGCCATATAACATTATGTGGAGATATAAATGCTAGGACAGGGTCAGAATCAGAATCATTGAGAATATCATGTTTTTTATGTGCTCCGTGCCGATATAATATGTCAAGCACTTTTCAACTGGTTTTAACAGTTTGTTTTTAAGTTGTGTTGTTACCCCACAGACCCAGTTTAAGGAGAATAGAGCTATCGAAAGCATGTTTTAAACTGCACCTCTCTATGTTCCGGTCCCAAGTCAGGAGACTGCAATTCTGTGGTTGTCCTTAGTTGCTGTCAATCAATCTATCAATCAAAGCAATTATGTAAAAAGGGGAGTTTTTCAACTTTCTGTTCAAGAATGATTAAGAATGTTGAATAACAAAACAGTATCAATGCAAAATCACTACAGAGGTCATCATCACAATGAGGACTTATATAATACAAATTGAGGATGCATACCGAATGTAAAAATTGTCAAATTTAGCGGCTTTACTTCTCGTTACATGTAGCTTTTATGTAAACCTTCCATATATTGTTCGAGTTAAGTATGCACTCCTTTTGTAAGATGCTCTATGATCACAATGTAACGCCATAGTATAAAGAAAATATGCATGTTTATATTATCTTTTCGATTCGTGTCCGTTTCTGTTGAAGTCTTTAATAGCGTGTCTATTATATGTTACACAATAATATGAATAAAAAAATATGATTGTATGTACAAGGTAATATTTTGTGGGAACAATATATTATGTTGTGGGTACAAGATATTATCTTGTGGGAACAAAATATTATCTTGTGGATACAAGATATTATCTTGTGGGAACAAGAAATCTTTCTTGTGGGTACAAGATATTATCTTTTGGGAACAATATATTATGTTGTGGATACAAGATATTATCTTGTATGAACAATATATTATCTTGTGGGTACGAGATATTTTCTTGTAGGAACAAAATGCTATGTTGTGGGAACGAACAAAAACTATTTCTTGCATGGCCTTATTCTGCCACCGTACATTGCAGCTTCTTAAAAGTGAGAAATTTAATGTTGATTTTTATTCCCGGAGCAAATATTTTTCTAATAAAGTTATTACGACAACAATTTAGTTTTACAAACATTAAATTTTATTTAAATTTGCATTCAAGCATTAGTTTCTTACAATTTTGTCTTAAGATTAAGGAAGAGCAGCGAAATCTATATAATTTTTCACTTTAGACAATTTGAAATGGAACAAATGACAAAATATAATGCACTTCTTTTGTTTTAAACGATCCTTTTTTCAAATTAGCAGTATAAATAAATTGAAAGTTTTGCATTACAAGATCGGACAATATTTTACGAGAATCAGTTAAACTACACAGTCTAGGAATAAGTAAAAAAATTGGTTTCAGTAAAGATCGAAACTACTTGAACCATTTTTCATCGGCCTAAACTTTTAAATGCTCAATTGCCAAAATCACAAAAGTTCAAATTCTAAGCGTTAGTCAATTATAAAAGTTACCCATGTACACACTTCAAAAATCAATGTTTGTAGTTGAACGCTTAATGTCAATGTTACCAGTAGAGTAGTATCTTTTGTGTTCATTTTTGTTTAAATAAATTTTTTACTAGCTATTTGCGGCATTCAATCCCAGTTTTCTTGATAAAACGTATATTGACGCGTACATCGTATTCGAATCCGTGAAATACGCGAAATGGGACGTTCTAATCTGCCGCTTTTTCCGAGCTGGAAACAACGTCATAGAGTTTTTATGTCATAATCAAGTTGCGTTAGCTAATGCGCACAAACAATAGGCTGTTTGGTCTTTAAGCTACATCTTCCAAAATGTGCGTCGAACTGTTGCCCTGTTTCGTAGCGGGTCTCAGCCGTTGGCGATCGAGACAGGACGATACGCCCGACCGCGAACACCAGTAAATGACAGACTATGCCGACTATGTATAAGGAACGATGTTGAAAGTGAAAACATTTTTTGTGGTTTTGCCCATTATATGACGATATTAGGTTTGAATTGTTTACGAAAGCTAGAACTTTAATTGATGGTTTTGATACTCTTAATTGATATGGACAGTTAATTTATTGAAATAATGTCTTGTGAAGATATACAAATTTCTTTGTCATATGCAATTTTAAATCTTTTAAGAGGCGAAAACTATTTAGCACATGAGAATTTGTCAAGCAATACTATTTAAATTTTATCTATTTATAACTATAAACAGTTATTGATAACTTATATAATTTAGTCATTTTGGAAAACCTTTTATTTCTTATTTTTGAAGCTCAGTGTGATGGTTAGTAAATTTTTAAAATCTTTTTGTATTTTAGAATTTGAATTTTACAAATAAAGACTAAGACTGTCCCTGCGAAAAAGTTCTAGAACAGATATTTAGTTCTTGAACTTTGTAGAACTTTCTAGAACATCAAGAACTGTTCTTGGATTACTAAGAAAGTTCTTGGACATAAGTTCTAGAAAACAATTTGTTCTTGAACATTAGTTCTAGAACCTAATCTGTTCTTGATTTCAGGTTCTAGAACCCAATTTGTTCTTGGTTTCAGGTTTTAGAACCCAATTTGTTCATGATTTCAGGTTCTAGAATGAAAGTGTTCTAGAACTGTTATTCGCGGATATGACATTATTAACCATGATGTTCTAAAACATTTATACTTTAAAGTATTTACAAATATTCAATTCTTGAACATTCGTTTCTGGAGAAAGAAACAGTCTTAAAACTTTGAAGTCATATTTACTCAGGAGAAACTGCACACAAACATTTTTTTATAAAATTGAAAATTTGGCCTGTGGTACACTGCCAAATTATCATTTCTTTCTTAGAATAGAAGGACGTAATTTCTGACTCTCTATCCAAGTTCATAAATTTGCCTTTCGTTAACATCAAACGGCAAGACATTGTTGTTTTATGTTTAAAACTCATTGTAAATATTCTTCCAAATTCCCGCAAAATATGCGATGTCAATGATTATCTTCAACGGTAAAGTATGTTTCGTTTAGAGTGAAACGTTTAAATGACTTAGAAAATTAAAACGAAAGTGACGTCAGCAAATGTAAATACGCGCTAATAAAAACAAATGGAGGATTTGAAGTACCGTATCCAGGCAGAGTATCCTGTAGTCTATGAAGGGCCGTTCGGGTCATAATTCATTGTGTTACACGTACGCTAGAGGTACGCGTAACAGGTCGTTCACGTACCCTAGAGGTACACGTAACAGGTCGTTCACGTACCCTAGAGGTACACGTAACACTTTGTTCACGTACCCTAGAGGTACGCGTAACACTTTGTTCACGTACCCTAGAGTTACACGTAACTTTTGTTCACGTACCCTAGAGGTACGCGTAACTGTTGTTTACGTATGCGGAATAACCTTTAGACCCTATGCACAATGAACTCGTCTGCTAATACAGATTTAATATCAGATAAGTATATAAGAAATTTGTTTGAACCTTTTACATCAAGTAATAGTTTGTTGAGGATAATATTAAATAGCTTTCATTTTAGCAAATCAACAGCAGGAAGTGGCCTTATCGGCTTATGTCTGACAGCATGTTACATGATGATATTTACAACTATTAATTTCATCAAAATTTATTAAAACGTACATGTGATTCTGTCACCGTCAATTCCTTGTTGACCCTAAATAAATATCGATTTGTGTCATTATTCAATGTGATTATTACCAGCAAATTCAGTGGATAACTCACTGGCTTCATTTGACAGCTTGGGTGTCAATCAAACTGTTAATTAAAGTCTATTGCCCCAGCCTCAGGTCATAAATAATCGGGGTTTTTTCACAAACGTCTGAAAAATAATTTTGAGTTACTTCCCTGTTTTAGCGTATTAAAATGTGTACTCCTAAAATATTATCTATCATTGAAAATATGAATAAAATACAAATTGAGTACAACATTAAATAAGAATGTTAAATTTATGGTCAAAACATTTTTGAACATGCAAAAAAGTATTTTGCAAATTATTTTTGATAATCATAACTTTCATCAATGCACTTGCACATTATGATTTATAAATGTGTAGTTTCCTTAAATTTTGAACAACTTTATACCAGTAAGGCCGACCGTGTTAGACCCTTATGGGCAGTGAAGGGCGTTACAAACCACCCTCATCTTTGCATGTGACATCCCAATTAATTTGCACAAAGCGCTTAAGGATTTGTGCACTGATCAAATCATTTTACATGAACAATAATAAAATCTCAATAATCTCAAACACCTGAACATTTTCAAATCTCTGTTGCATGTATGTAAAATGAATAACTAGTGTAGTTATAAACTTGTACATTTAGGGAAAACTGTGCATAATATTAAATTCCTTTGTTAAAGTAATTAAGAAGACCAGCCATTTCATTTGTGTGTACAGAAAAAAAGGGGATTTTAGAATTATTTGATTCCTTAGGCCTGAAATAAAATGTGCATGTTTATATTGTTAATTTGAAAAATAAATAAAAGCAACATTGATTAAATAAAATAGATTTTAACAATTCTTAAACATCTGTTAATTTTTACAAAATATCTGGAACTATTGATTCTTTGTGGACTATTTTTGTTCTTGCAGGGGAATTGCAATTGATTAAAAGATCTGCCAGGATACCTTTGCACAGTTTCATGCAGAACTAGCAGTTATTCAGCATTTATAGTTGATAGTCCTGATACAAAAGTTTAGTCACAGAAAGGAAGAGAAGTTAATATACATGATTCTTTATCATTCAGGTTAAAACATGGTAGAAAACCTGGCTGACCATGGCAGGAAAAATAATTTATAGCAAGTTCTAGAACAATTTTGAAGAGTTCTTGAACAGTTCAAGAACTCTTCAAAATTGTTCAGAACTAGTACAAGAAAGTTCTTGAATTAATTCAAAATAGTTCTTAAATTAGTTCAAAAGTTCTTGAATTAATTCAAAATAGTTCTGAATTAGTTCAAAATAGTTCTTGAATTTTAAATTAAAAATAGTTCTTGAATTAGTTCTAAGCCATTTAATGTTCACGAACAGTTCAATAACTTTTCAAGAACTAGGTCCTAGAACAGTTCTTGAACATTTTAAGAACAGTTCTTGAATTCCTCGCAGGGGTCAGACTTGTTTAGTTAATTCTTTTACATATAGTTTTAGAAATGTTTGTACAAAAGTGTCTCATAAGTCTACATAAGGCTGGATATTAGGTCATTTTAATTCTGTGTTGTTAATGTAATTGTATATATATATATATGTGTGATCAAATATGTGACACTATAATAAAATAAATCATAATAAAATCAATCATTATTATTACAGTATTTAAGCATATCATACATTTTACTATCTTGTGGATATATTACATAATAATCTGGAATAAATTTTTTCCTTAAATCCATTTATCATTATTACAAAAACATATATAATGAAATGCGTCCCCAAGACAAGTCTTGCAGATATGACCATTTCTTCCTTGTCTCGGTAGTTTTCTCAATCTACCGGTTTCTATGGGAATTTAATATTACAAGTCCGTAACTTACATATATAAATCTGATGAGAACGCTTCAGTCTCAATAGGTATGGTTCCAGAATAAATTCTGTTTTAAATTGCGAGTAAAAGTCCCCTCGCGACGAATTGTGTATATCTGCAAACCATCTTTGAATTATAACTGGTTTTGAAGTCGTTGTTTGACAGTATATTTTAAAATTCTAAATTAATACCTTGTTGAACATTCCATACTTCACTAAAACCACAATCATCAAATATAGATTTAACCATTTAAACTGATAATTTTCATTATCTTGTAAATGCTTCAAAAGTTTGTATAGTTTTCCAGACAATTTATTTTCATTAGTAACAAGCTTGTTCCAGAAGCATATCATTTTCATCTTGATTTGCAATTCTAAAGGAAATCTACCTAACTCACCATATATCATGAAATTAGGAGTGGATGTTCGGACAGACAAAATACGCTTACAAAACTGTAAATGAATCTTCTCAGTATTTGCTTTATTTTCGAACCCCCAAATTTCAGAGGAGTACGTCAAAATGGGAACAACTAAAGAATCAAATAATTTTAACTGTAGATCAATAGGAATGGATAAATTTTGAATCTTCTTATAGAGAGCATATAGTGCCTTTTGAGCTTGGTCAACAATTTTTTTCCGAGCCTGGAAAAAATTCCGTCATAGTAAAACAAAAGACCAAGTCTATATAAATATAACTGTCCTTGATTTCCACATCCTGATTACATAGTTTGAATGAAGTATTTTGTTTACATTTTCTCTTTATTGACACATTAACAGTAAGTTTCGAATCTTCACAGTATTTTTCAAAAACAAAAAGTGCATTTTGTAATTCTTGTGCCGATTCAGCAAATATAACAGTGTCATCGGCATATAATAAATTAATATTTTAATATACATACTCAAATTATCCATACATTTTTCATCTAAAAATTTAACAATCAGCAGAGTTGGCAGACAAATATTCTTCCAAGTCGTTTAAGGACAAGATAAAGAGGAAAGGAGACAACTTTTCTCCTGACTTTCATCTAGAAATTGACAATGAGGGTCGGTTGAAAACAAAACTTTACGACAAAAGAGATGATTTCAGCTTCCCAATTGTGAACTTTCCATTTCTATGTAGCAACATTCCCGCAGCGCCTGCATGTATTTCCTATCATGATTTCCTTGATAGAGGGTTGCTGCTCACAAGGAAGCTATTAAACCAAGAGTTCCAAATGGTGAAGTTGAAATCATCCCTTCGTAAATTTTACGGACGCCATCACGAGTTGGTTGACCGTTATGGAATATCCGTTTCACAGATGATAGCGGATATGTTCCTAATGTCGTAACTATACAATCCCGTTCCCTTTTCACGAATGTGACCTTCCGAATTAGACTTGTTACCGGGTTTGTACTAACATGAGCAACACGACGGGTGCCACATGTGGAGCAGGATCTGCTTACTGAGCACCTGAGATCACCCCAGTTTTTGGTGGGGTTCGTGTTGTAGTCTTTAGTTTTCTATGTTGTGTTTTGTGTACTATTGAGTGTTTGTTTGTCTTTTCTTTTTTTAGCCATGGCGTTGTCAGTTTATTTTCGATTTATGAGTTTGGATGTCCCTCTGGTATCTTTCGCCCTCTTTAAACCTATCTCAACATTCTTTTACATAAGACTTAATATTTGTGAACATGTTAAAATAATATTGAACATTTTCCACCAATATTTCTCTTAAGGAGTTTTTGCCAGAGATCCATCCTCCAAACAGTGTCAAAGGCACTTTTGAAATCTACGATTGAACAAAATAATTGTCTACCCGATGACAAATAAAGTGAAATATGAGCACGCATGATAAACATACTGTCTTGAAGAAAGTAGCCTTGAAATCCTCCCTGTGCATCTGTTATAATCCTTATTACGTCAGATAATTCATGAAATCTTGCATTCAAAATTGTTGTAAAACTTTTCCTAAATTTGAAGTCAGACAAATTGCCCGATAATTATCAAGATTATTAATTAATATCTCCCTTATTTTTAAACAAGGGTCGTATTACACCAATATCAGGTATCAGGTATTATACTTGAATTAAAACTAAGTTAAACAATTTCATGTATATAGGTAGAAACTGGTTAACAGTGCTTTTAATGTTTTCATTGACTATATCATCATTCCCGGAGCTTTGTCATTACTAAGCTTTTAACGGCTGATAAAATTACCTCTTCCGAAATACCTCGATCAAGCATATTTATAATATCTTGATTATCAATATTTTCTATTAACTCGTCAAAATCTTGATTATCTGTATCTGCATCTTCCTTTTAATTCAAAGATACTTACACCTTTGAGTGTATTAATTGTTTAAAATCTTGACAGTTGATAATCATACTGGTATTGTATCAGTACTCTCACTTGCCTAAGGAAAGAATTGGAGTAATAGCATTTAAAAAAAGTGTGGGAATCAACTTAGATATATCAATACACATCTTGACCCAAATTTTATTCAATAACTTACACAAGCATAAGATACTAATAAAATAACTTTCAAAATTCTGATCAACTGATTAAATTGATGTATATTACTTTTTCACATTAATTCATAAATAGTAAATTATTATAAATTTTGATTTACAAAGGAACTATATGCAAGTGTATATCTAAAATAAAGTAGCTGTTCGACCAATCTTTTCTTAATTTAAGGGCAAATAACATGTCAAAAGTTGGCAGTTGATGATTAAAATGATGTATAAAGTTTCTGCAAGTCATATAAACACATAATTAGTTTCATGATATGTCTTCAACTTAGAATTCTGCACCATCTCAAAATCCGGAGTGATCACATAGATCCAGCATGGCTGAATAAAAAACCGTGAAAATTTAAAATATACCTCTCTTTCATTATGTCAAACTTTAATTTCTGCTCATTGTCCTGGCATTTCTGCACTGAGGCAAACACTATTAAATTGAAAAGCACAAGAAACAGCACTCCCTTCATTTACCAGGATAACAACAGCACGCATATGATGATTTACTTATGAAATAAAAATGCCATCTCTGAAAGTAAGACGCATAAAACCATGGCAATAGAGGTATTTCGAATAGAAAATAAAGAAAATCCAATATACCTACATAATCTTATAAACATTAAAGAAACAAAATATTCTTTCAGATATCAAAACTTAGCTGAAATGCCTGCAGTTAGAACTACAAGGTATGGCTTGAAATCATTCAGATATTCTGCAGCCAAACTATGGAATGAGTTGCCAAACCACTTTAGAACTGAAACATCTTTTACTCAATTCAAGAGTCTAATAAACTCATGGAATGGCAACTCATACCATTGCAATTAATGCATGTGCTTAATGTTTATTTTATGTTTTATATTAAAGCTTTGAAACATAACAGTCAAATCAAATCAAATGTCTTTATTCCTAATTAAAGGGCCCATATAGAGCATATAAATCAATACAAATCACAAAGTTTTGCTAATTAATTCAACGTCACTGGACCATGTCCTAGGGGCAGGGCTTCAAAATAGTCGTCAAACTGATATTTACTGGTAGTAAGGCAACTTGATACAACATTTCATTGATCTTTCACAATCAGTTCTTATCAAACTAACTTAACCAGAAAACTTAACATTGAAAATTGCTAATTAATTCAAAGTCACTGGACATAGGGACCACGACATAGGGGCAGGGCCTCAAAATAGTCGTCAAACTGATATGTACTGATAGTAATGCAACTTCATACAAAATATTATTGATCTATCACAAGTGGATCCTATCAAACTAACTTAAGCAGAAAACTTAAAAATGAAAATTGCTAATTAATTCAAAGTCACTGGACCATAACCTAGGTTGCAGGGCCATGAAATAGTCGTCAAACTGAAATGCAACTTTATATTAAATATCAATGATCTATCACAATTAGTTCCTATAAAACTAACTTAAGCAGAAAACTTAACAATGGTTGTCGCCATCGTCGTCGTCGTCGTTGTCGGAAAAGCAATGCCTTTAGGCCCGAGACCACAGTTATTTCGTAATGTATTTCTTTTAGACAATAAATTCAAACTACAAAAATCGCACCTGCTCTATCTAAAAACATTTTTTAAGTGTAGTGTACTACCTCTTGGACAAATTATGATCAATTATATCAAAATTATAGAAAAGTCTATCAACTCTAACTAAAAATAATTTAGAAAGTATATGAAAAAATTTGCAGGTTATACACTGTCCACACTAGGGACTAATAGTCTCGCTTTTGTCGCAGGCGAGACAAAATGATTAAGAACAAGCATGAGGCGAGAGATCCAGTATGCGGCGGAGAGCCTATTTTGAAACAACATTTATTTTACTTCCCTTGAAAATGGACTGTTGTCAAATAAACATTTATATATTACCGTTGATATAAATTATTGATAAAAATGATTGTTTTACATGTCATAATATCTATTTACTTTATTGTGCTTTAATTTGTTGAATATATTCACAGATTTTGATAAATTTGCAACTGATCATTTACTTATATAGCTTTTCTATTCATCTTGCTATTGTTAATTAAGATCTGAGATTAATATTTGTTAAATTGGTTTTATCTTACATATTAAACTGTATAAATAGTGTTGTCGCCTCGTGAAAGGATCAGATGTTTCACCTCAGGATCCCACCGCTGCCACCAAAATGTAACCGGAGGTGTTTTACGTTGTGTATTTTCTGTGTCAACTTTTACCCTGTATGTATGAAGAGTAGGTATCGGAATCCTGAGTCTCTGATCCTCATTTTTAAGTTTTCTGCTTAAGTTAGTTTGATAGGATCCACTTGTGATAGATCAATAATATTTTGTATGAAGTTGCATTACTATCAGTACATATCAGTTTGACGACTATTTTGAGTTTAAGTTTCACTGATGTTTCAAGTTTACATGTTTATTTTTATTTGAAAAGACATTGTCATGCTTTATGTATGAATTAATAATGAGTAACAATTTCAGTTTTAGTTTACAGAAACTGATAATTATAGAATGGCAGAGATAAAGTATGTATTGATATTGTTTTATATAGAACAAAATGTCCCCTATCTTCAGTCTTGCTGGTCTTGCACAGACCTCACCATATTTTGTCACTTTTATGTGAATTTTAACTTATTTACATTTGAATACTTTTATCTTTACAAAATTGTTGATATTTGCTAAATTGTAATTTATTAATAAACTATGAAAACTTGCTAGTGTTAAGTTCTACAGAGCCAAATATGAAGGATCAGAGACTCAGGATTCCGATACCTACTCTTCATACATACAGGGTAAAAGTTGACACAGAAAATACACAACGTAAAACACCTCCGGTTACATTTTGGTGGCAGCGGTGGGATCCTGAGGTGAAACATCTGATCCTTTCACGAGGCGACAACACTATTTATACAGTTTAATATGTAAGATAAAATTGTAAAATTTAAGTATTTTACAGTGTATTTAATTTTGCTTATCTTATTTGACTAGACATCACTTCTTACATAACAGAGTTCATTTATAGGAACACTGTTCACTGATGTTTCAAGTTTACATGTTTATTTTTATTTGAAAAGACATTGTCATGCTTTATGTATGAATTAATAATGAGTAACAATTTCAGTTTTAGTTTACAGAAACTGATAATTATAGAATGGCAGAGATAAAGTATGTATTGATATTTATAGAATGTATATATTTCATAGATGATGAAGTTTCAAATGCTTTAAATGAAAGTAAAACTTAGATTTTTTAAGTTAGAATGGTATATTTTGATCATATTGTTTTAATACATTCAGTAATTATACATAGCTTAAGATGAATGTGTATGAATCGACAATATCTCTTAAACACATACAGAGTATCTACATCTTAGACAGTTACATTATTTCCATAGCATTTGACACAACAGTTTACTGGGTGACGATTCAGTGTAACTATTTGTTTAATTTTGTAGCACTTGTTTTCAGTGAAGGTGACGATATGACATAATATACGTGTGTTAGAACTGACATTGGAGATGACCTGATCAGCATTTCTAGTGTTTGAATGATGAAGGAATTTGACTGTGTTCCATGTGTAATATATAGAAGAATACCGTGAAATAATATATATAGAAGAAAATCGCCGTGTTTAAATGGAGAATTTAGAACCATTCATACCTGACTTGTTTTAAACTTCATGGCTTCAGTTTTTAAGTTGGGAGGAATGTGGCGGAGAGCCTATTTTGAAACAACATTACTTCCCTTGAAAATGGACTGTTGTCAAATAAACATTTTAATATTACTGTTGATATAAATTGTTGATAAAATGATTGTTTTACACGTCATAATATCTATTTACTTTATTGTGCTTTAATTTGTTGAATATATTCACAGATTTTGATAAATTTGCAACTGATCATTTACTTATATATAGATATAAGAAGATGTGGTATGAGTGCCAATGAGACAATTCTCCATCCAAGTCAAAATTTATAAAAGTAAACCATTATAAGTCAAAGTACGGTCTTCAACACGGAGCCTAGGCTCACACCGAACAGTAAGCTATAAAGGGCCCCAAAAATTACTAGTGTAAAACCATTCAAACGGGAAAACCAACGGTCTAATCTATATAAAAACGAGAAACGAGAAACACTTATGAACCACATCAACAAACGACAACTACTGAACATCAGATTCCTGACTTAGGACAGGTGCAAACAAATGCAGCGGGTTTAAACGTTTTAATGGTACCAAACCTTCACCCTTTATATAGCTTTTCTATTCATCTTGCTATTGTTAAATAAGATCTGAGATTAATATCTGTTAAATTGCTTAATCATTTAGAGAGCCACAGTCATCCTACAGAAACTTTCATAAGGAAGGTGCATTTCTATAAATGCAACCCAACACTGTTTAGAAACAGTCTACACATGCTTTAGCTTTTAATATAGAAAACTTGCTGGTCTTGCACAGACCTCACCACTTACTGAAAGATGACATTGTTTTATATAGAACAAAATGTCCCTATCTTCAGTCTTGCTGGTCTTGCACAGACCTCACCATATTTTGTCACTTTTATGTGAATTTTAACTTATTTACATTTGAATACTTTTATCTTTACAAAATTGTTGATATTTGCTAAATTGTAATTTATTAATAAACTATGAAAACTTGCTAGTGTTAAGTTCTACAGAGCCAAATATGAAGGATCAGAGACTCAGGATTCCGATACCTACTCTTCATACATACAGGGTAAAAGTTGACACAGAAAATACACAACGTAAAACACCTCCGGTTACATTTTGGTGGCAGCGGTGGGATCCTGAGGTGAAACATCTGATCCTTTCACGAGGCGACAACACTATTTATACAGTTAAATATGTAAGATAAAATTGTAAAATTTAAGTATTTTACAGTGTATTTAATTTTGCTTATCTTATGTGACTAGCGTCACTTCTTACATAACAGAGTTCATTTATAGGAACACTGTTTACTGATGTTTCAAGTTTACATGTTTATTTTTATTTGAAAAGACATTGTCATGCTTTATGTATGAATTAATAATGAGTAACAATTTCAGTTTTAGTTTACAGAAACTGATAATTATAGAATGGCAGAGATAAAGTATGTATTGATATTTATAGAATGTATATATTTCATAGATGATGAAGTTTCAAATGCTTTAAATGAAAGTAAAACTTAGATTTTTTAAGTTAGAATGGTATATTTTGATCATATTGTTTTAATACATTCAGTAATTATACATAGCTTAAGATGAATGTGTATGAATCGACAGGAACAACATTGTTGTATCCTTTAGACCCATAAAAGGGCCGTCGCTTACATCATTTTATTTTATGCTAACTTGCTTCAAGATTGTTATGTTTATATGGATATAAGCTAAGTTGCGAACATGATTGTTTCGGCACGATTGACGTGTTTTAAAACGCAAATATGAGCCTCTGATTCACGTTTATATCGCTAGGGCCTGTTAAAAGAGCTGGTCGCGGCATGATTGTTTTTCTATAGTAAATATCTCTTAAACACATACAGAGTATCTACATCTTAGACAGTTACATTATTTCCATAGCATTTGACACAACAGTTTACTGGGTGACGATTCAGTGTAACTTTTGTTAAATTTTGTAGCACTTAGCTTGTTTTCAGTGAAGGTGACGATATGACATAATATACGTGTGTTAGAACTGACATTGGAGATGACCTTATCAGCATTTCTAGTGTTTGAATGATGAAGGAATTTGACTGTGTTCCATGTGTAATATATAGAAGAATACCGTGAAATAATATATATAGAAGAAAATCGCCGTGTTTAAATGGAGAATTTAGAACCATTCATACCTGACTTGTTTTTAAACTTCATGGCTTCAGTTTTTAAGTTGGGAGGAATGTGGCGGAGAGCCTATTTTGAAACAACATTACTTCCCTTGAAAATGGACTGTTGTCAAATAAACATTTAAATATTACTGTTGATATAAATTGTTGATAAAAATGATTGTTTTACACGTCATAATATCTATTTACTTTATTGTGCTTTAATTTGTTGAATATATTCACAGATTTTGATAAATATGCAACTGATCATTTACTTATATATAGATATAAGAAGATGTGGTATGAGTGCCAATGAGACAACTCTCCATCCAAGTCAAAATTTATAAAAGTAAACCATTAAAGGTCAAAGTACGGTCTTCAACACGGAGCCTAGGCTCACACCGAACAGTAAGCTATAAAGGGCCCCAAAATTACTAGTGTAAAACCATTCAAACGGGAAAACCAACGGTCTAATCTATATAAAACGAGAAACGAGAAACACTTATGAACCACATCAACAAACGACAACTACTGAACATCAGATTCCTGACTTAGGACAGGTGCAAACAAATGCAGCGGGTTTAAACGTTTTAATGGTACCAAACCTTCACCCTTTATATAGCTTTTCTATTCATCTTGCTATTGTTAAATAAGATCTGAGATTAATATTTGTTAAATTGCTTAATCATTTAGAGAGCCAGTCTTCCTACAGAGACTATCATAAGGTAGGTGCATTTTTATAAATGCAACCCAACACTGTTTTTAAAGAGTCTACACATGCTTTAGCTTTAATATAGAAAGCTTGCTGGTCTTGCACAGACCTCACCACTTACTGAAAGATGACATTGTTTTATATAGAACAAAATGTCCATTATCTTCAGTCTTGCTATTCTTGCACAGACCTCACCATATTTTGTCACTTTTATGTGAATTTTAACTTATTTACATTTGAATACTGTTATCTTTACAAAATTGTTGATATTTGCTAAATTGTAATTTATTATAAACAATGAAAACTTGCTAGTGTTAAGTTCTACAAAGCCAAATATGAAGGTTCAGAGACTCATGATTCTGATACCTACTCTTCATACATACAGGGTAAAAGTTGACACAGAAAATACACAACGTAAAACCCTCCGGTTACAAGTACAAAGAGGATAACTCCATATGTTTACCTTTTAACTTGTGTCTTTTTTCCTGTCTCATCTAGAAAATTTTATCAAGATACAGACTAAATTAAAATCTAAATCTTCATTTGTTATGATAAAGATAAAAGATTTTCTAAATTTATGTTTCCCAGATTTGGAAACTTTTGAAATAACTTTTGTAAGAATTCTAACTTACCGTGTTATTTTTTTGGATTTTATTTGTGAAAATGCCGCATATTTGTGATTTTTCAAGCTCATTCATAAAACCTCATCCGAATACATGAATGAAAGTGACAGTATTCTCGTCTGCTTGAGATGCAATAAAATCGTCTTTTATATCGTTTGTGCACCTTTTGTTATAAATTTGAGGTGCCATCTGATATGTAAGGATAGATTAATTTTTTCGTCGTTTCAATTCTAATTGTTTCATTGTCGTCTGCACTCGACTCATCTGACATCTGCCTCCGGTACTGTAGACTGTAGTCGAATCATTTGTTTAAATATAAGGTAACAATCACTAACATACAATGCAAGCAATGGATGTATTGAACTTCAAATTTGGAGAATACAAGTTTCAATCCACATGGAATTTGTTGACTTTTACCATGAAAGTAAGTATTAATAACATGAATAAGGAAAATCATGTTTATATAAATGATTTACCTTAATATTGACAATTTTTAAACCATGAGTAATAAGTAAAGTATATGCTGTCTCCCAAAATTATTTTCAACCAACTGTTTGTCCAAAAATAATAACATATGATATTGTCAGATCATCATGATCATAAGCATGATAAGTTTTTGTAAAAAAAAAAACCTGAAAGTCTGAATAGAATTTAACCAGTCTGAAGAATCAGGCTAATTGTGTAGCCTGTAACTTGTTGGTTTTTCTTTTCAAAATTTTTCAATTTCAAACCCATACACAGCTATATTAAACGAACCCTTTTAGGGGTTAACCGAAAAGTAAATTAAACCCTAGCCCTAGGGCCAAACTCTCCATTCAAGTCACAATTTGTAAAAGTAAATAATTATAGATTAAAGTATGGTCTTCAACACAGAGTCTTGGCTCACACTAAACACAAAGCTATAAAAATCCCTAAAATTGACTGTGTCAAACAATCCAAACAGGTCAACCAACGGCCTAGATCCTGTCTAGATAACAAACAAGAAACAATGAGAAACCCTTAAAAACCCCATCAACAAATGACAACCACTTAACGTCAGTATCATGACTTAGGACAGGTGAAAACAAATATACATGTACATGTATGCACCATATTCAATTCTTATAATAACATTTCTTTGACAGAATCATGAAAACACAATTTCTATCGAGTTTTTATTTTATTTAAATATGTACTGTATGCACTGTACTGTGGTACATTGTAGCTCAATGTTTTTTCATCATAAATGTTACATTTCAGATTGGAAATTAAATGAAGGTTGATTTTAGAATGACACGATGTTGTTGTAAGCCAATCACAATAACATATCATAATGTAATGTAATTATTCGCATGTGAAAAAAATAGACATTTTTGTGACATATTTGAATTCCAATTTTTATTGTTATAATAAACTATATTTTTTAATGTGTCTCACCTAAACCACCTCACATTTAAAAATATGTATCCTTACATTGTAGATCCAGAGCATCTACAACAAATCATTGATGAGCAGGGGCATCTTTTGGATAAAGATGGAGTAAACATCTTAACAAGACAAGAAAATACAGAAGAAGAAGATATTTTAGTTATTGAACCAAGACGTATGTATAATATTGATGGAGAGAGCTATTTGATATTCTTAATTATATTTATCTGTCATTCTTGTTCTTGTTGTTGCAATTTCTGTGAAACCCAAAACAAAATTTCATGAAATTTAGTAGATAATAAGAAAATACTAAGCAGATGTGCATATCAACTTAATTTCTAGGAGTTGCGCCCCTTTTACCCTTTATTTTTTTAATATAATATTACATATAGAATAATACATGGCAAAATCCGTATCGCATGCTGTATCACCACGAGAAACCAATATCAGTCCCGAGGGCTGATATTGGTCGAGTGGTGATACAGCATGCGATACGGATTTTGCCATGTATTATTCTGTTTATCATATATTTTAATAGAATCAGATTCATGGGATATCTATTTTTTTTTAAATCGCCCGAAATTATAAGCTAGAAAAGAACATTATGATTTTCCTGTATTTTTCCAGCTGACTTGTTTTTTTATAGACTTCCTTATTTGCTTTATATCCACATCGTAATGTCCCCTATAACCTTATTTCATTTTCAATACACGTTAAAGACCATGTATTAAAATGCATCCACTAACGATACTGTCCTATTATTTCAACTAAAATTAATATTTATCAAATAAATATCATAAGATGTAGAAATGATTAAAGTTTTATTGTTTATTTGGCGATGATATTATTTATGATCATTTTAATTTTCTGACAAGGTGAACAGCAAGAAAAATATGTCTTGAAAAGTTTGCTTTCTATTCTAACCAAATTAAAATCGTAAACATTTGCATTTGTGTTTAATCCATCAGGTAATGAAAACAAACTTCACGAAAATTATGACCAAATAAACAATAAAACTTCAGATATTTCTACATCTTATTGTATCTTTTTTTTATATATAAAAATCGCTCGTAAAGTTACTGGATAATAATTTTTGGAAAAATATTGATTTTAGTTGAAATGATGGGACATTTGTTTTAGTGGGAACTCATTTTTTTCCTTTGCCAGGAAATACAGCAACTGGACGTCATAGGTCAAACGTTGATGCATTCGAGTTATGACGTCACGCCAAGTATGCGATACGGGTTTTGCTATGCGATACGGGGTATGCGATACGGGTTTAGCTATGCGTTACGGGGTATGCGATACAGGGTAGGTGATACAGACTGGAAAAAAGAACCTTTATTAGATATACAAAATTGCTGTATTTTGTATTAAATTAATGAATGGCGAAGCGGATTATGTAAAATGTGAAGAGTCAAAAATTAATTTTATGGTTCAATAAATTCAAAATAAATTATTGCCATTCATTATAAATGAATTTCCATCAAAAATAAGGCTCAAAGAACTTTTTATATTATTTATATTAACAATAACAACGTACACACACGTTGGCGTATGAATACACAACGTCAGAGTGGGCGTGTCGTCATAAAAATTGACAACATTGAAAATAAAAGTAATACTTTTAACCAATCAGAAGACAGTAAATACACCAAATTTATTTATTATATGATAAAACAGTATATCATATTGATTCATAGCAACTCCCCTGAAACTTAAAAACGAAACCTTGTAAATGACAAATAAGATCTATGAAGATGTGCTTATCTTTAATCATTATGATATAATATAATTATATTCAAAAGCACTTTTAAATACTATATATGAGCTGAGCATGAACACATTGGCATACATTTATATCAATACACATGTAATTCTTATTACAATGATCTGACTGATAATGACTTAAATATACCATAAGTATCACAAGCATGTTCTTTTTATTCCTATTAAAACATATTAATAGTATTGGTGGTGGCATACTTGTAAATCATGTACATTAGGTCTGATATATCAAAACATCTGTAAACACTGTAATAAACTATTCCATCACTCAGAGACATATTGATATAATTGTAATCTATTTATACCTAAAAATTCTTACAATACATGTACATTTTGTTTAAACTGACAATAACAACATTACAATATAATGGTAAAATAAAAGTAATTGGTTTGATGCCTGCATGTTGTTTGCTATCCATTTTCACATATATATTTGTACATTTATATGCTATATACCTTTTGTAATTTATTATCATTGTACAATTAAAATGCTTTAAAACAAGTTTTATCACAGTCCTTCTTCATTCATTGAAAATTGATGAATATTCAGCAACTATATAACTCTTTTAAATTAAAACTACTATATACCTTTTGTAATTTATTACCATTGTAGAATTAAAATGTCTTTTAAATAGGTTTTATCATAGTCCTTCTTCATTCATTGAAAATGATGAATATTCACTTTCAGCCACTGTATTTATAACTCTTTAAATTTAAACTACTAGGTAAATTCATCCATACCTTAGTAATCTAATAACAACAAAAGTATGTAAATATAACAAGGAAACAATATGTATACAACAAACATGTAAATATAACAAGGAAACAATATGTATATACAACAAATATGTATATATAACAAGGAAACAATATCATTCATTTCAAACTGAAGTTCTGTAGTTAAAAAAAGTAAAAAAGATAAACTTATTTCAATAGCTAAATCAGCAAGTACCAGTGTTGGAAAGAAAGTTGCAGACCAAGAAGTACCATCAACATCAACAAGCAAGGCTGCAGAGGAAGAAAATGGTATGTGCTTTTTATTAACTTGTATTTGCAGATTTAACAGAATGGAAGGGAAAACAAATAAATGTTGGAATTTATTCATAAGATAAAAAAATATAATGTATATCATAAAGGCTTCATTATTTTTTTTTTTACATTTAAAGGTGATATACATTGTAAACAAAACAAAAAAAATATATAATTAAAAAAAATCTCAATGGCATAAAGCAATTACCATAAATATTTCTTTTTGACAAAACCTAATATTCATCGGGGATAAAACATGACTCACACAGACCAGTTCCAATTGATTGAATTTGGTACTACACATGTGGAATATTACAGTTTTAAATATGTATGTGATTCAGGTTTAACTAAGCATTCAAATGTAGGTTGGAAATCACTAACATGAGCAAAATAGCTGTAAGAAAAAACACTATAAACTACAGAAGCTGACTTTGTGGTGATGACAGTAAATATAATGCATATAACTAATAACTCAGTCATTTCACTAAATATAACCCATTTGTAAAGAAAAAAAATCGCCGCAATATAGCCTTTTTGTGCTGATGCAGCGTAAAGCAACCAACAATCAAAACCAATTTGTAAAGTTCTCATTGCTTTAAAAATTAATAAATTTTATGAATATTAACTTAAACTACATTTTTGCATTTAAGTTATTATAGGTATATCTTGGTGCAACTACATAGATCTACATAACCTCAAAAGGGCATTACTGTAATTGTTTATTTCATCCCCAATCAGCTTAACAGATGATTGCTGTCAAAAGGTGAATGAAAAGTAATCCAACAATTTAACAAAAAAATAAATTACAATAACAGTCCACTTTATCTGGATTTGAAATAATACATATAATTTAACATGTAAAGTAAGTAAAATGGTATATAATTTCAGAAAAATATATCTGGGATGACTCCAGCATTAAAAGGCTCATTGAGTATCGTAAGGAGCATTCGTATAAATTTGAGGAGGGGAGAATAACAAAAAGGCAGTATGGGAGATTATTGCCATTAAGGTTAACGCAACCAGTAATAAAGAGGCTCAAACTGTCACTTGGATGCAATTAAAATCCAAGTGGCAGAAGCTTGAAACAAAATTTAAGAACGTTGAAGATAAAAACCGGAAGAGTGGAGAGGGAACCCATAACTTTAAATACATGGAGGAAATGGAAGAAGCTGTTGGGGACAACCCCAACATCCGTCCAGCTAAGACCATTTCCTCCATGGATTTGAGTTTGGAAAAAACCAAAATACATAAAGAGGGAAAAGGGAAACAACCCCGTAAAAGAAAAGCTTCTGAATTAGCAGAATCCTTAGGGGAAATGAAGAGGGAGAGAGAAGATAGGTATGAGAGGTTTGAGAGTATGGTGAAGGATATAAATAAAGAGAGGTGTGATTTGATGAGAGAGTTCATAAATGTGTTTAAGAATAGTTGCAATAAATGAGAAACCAAGGATTTTTTCAACATTTAATCCAATAAAACTTAATGCAGCTTCAAGAATTTTTCAGTATAATAATTTGACAATTTAGAATTTTGCAAAGTTAAACAGTTTTAATGTAGAGAAATAAGTCTTGAAAAATTAAAAGTACATAAACATTTTCTTTTGTAAACATTATCGATATAATGCTTTATTATGATAAACTCTGAGAGAACACTCATTTCCTCTTCCTATAAAAGAAAAACCAAAATTTTACTTGTTCATATATTGTATAAGATAATTGAAACTTACTTTCAAATTTTTCTTCAAAAGTTAAAACATTTTTATTACAATTAGGAATTCTAACACCAGATAAATAAATATTCTACCACATCATGCTCATATAACTATATTTTATTGGATTGGATGTTGATTTGTTAGTTCATTAGCTTTTCAATTCGTCTTCAATTATCACTACCATATTATGGAATTAAATTTCAAATTTGTTTTATCTTCTGCACGAAATATAATAATCCTGAAAAAAATCAGTTTTCCCTTTTCCTTGTGATATTTATTTTAACATTAGAAATTGTATTCATAATTATAACTGATAGTTTACACGAAAAAAATCCTTTTTACAAAGTCATTGGTTCAATCTGTATCCTTCATTACAATTAGTGCCATTAATAAGAAAAAAGACAGATTTCATGCAATAATTCTATTTGCTAAAGAAATAAATAAAGATAAGAGAGAAAAATATTTCGCTTTTAAATATGAGTAATGTCAATTAAAAATATAAAATTCTGCAGAGCAGGTATTCGTGTTAATTATATATATACAGATGATGAGATTGATGATTCATACTTATTGTTGAAGGTTTATTTCAGAAAATTGTATAGTAACTGATTAAAACAGCATGCCATTTATGTAAAGGTATTTATAATGTTTGGTGGAGGTAAACATGTTAAAAAAGGTCAAAGCAGGTTTAATTTCAGTTATAACAATAAAATTGTATTGTTTTATTCACAAGCAATGATAATTGTGTTAATTCTGTAATAAGGTTTGTATCATCATGGCAAATATTTATAGTTTTCATATAACAGAATGTTATGTAATGTTAATAAAAAAATTTAAACAGATTTCAACATGTTATTATACGAAACTTTTAAGAAATGGTAAATTAAGTAAATTAGCCTACATTAAAGTCAACTGAAATGAAACCTGTATGACTATGCATGAAATAAATGATACTTATTTTCAAATCTATAGGAATTAACTAGTTTAAGTACAAACTAGAACTTAACAAAGATAGTATATTAAGTCAGAAGATCATATTTAAGTTAAGAAACACAATTAGCTAAAGATATTGATATGTTATGCAGTTCTTTTTTTGAGATCGTCCTGAACATGCATGAAATATTTGCCACTGGACGTTAATCAAGCAACAATCATTCAATCCTTTTTGAGATATTTAATTTTTTTTTAAGGGTGGGAAACTTTTAACTTTTATTTGCATTGGTATTGTTTAAGTCTCAAATCAAATCAAAAGAAAAGTAATCTATAATCTGCTTTATATTTGGTAAATAATCTTTTATGAGTTACTGAAGTCTTATGTAACAGTGAAATGGGTGTTTGGTTTTAATCCCATCATTTTGACAAAAAATCCAAAACCACACCTAAGTTGATCCTTCAGATGATTTGAAATGAGCCCAAGAAAATAGAAATTGATTTGTTATGTCTGCAATTTTCCTTCAACATGAAAAACTATCATTTCAAGGATGTAAAAAAATATAAGGAGCTGTATAACCTATAGAGACTTTATAAAATAATAATAAAACCTTGGGACAAGATACTATTTACTGTATGGACATCTTTAACATATCCCTCTTTTGAAATGCCAAACGTGTTGGCACATCTAAATTGGGAGGTTGAAGATTGTCTTCATCATCAAACTCATCATCAAGATGAGTACCTTCTCTTTGAATAACAAAATTATGTATAACAGTACAACTGAAAATTAATTCCACCATACATGGTATGTCTAGCATGTCTAAATATTTGAGACGTCTCCATTTGCCTTTTAACATGCCGAATGTACACTCTATTTTATTTCTGGTGGCGGATTGAACTTTGTTAAATTTCAATTCATCATTTGCTAGTCTGCCTGTGTCTCTGTATGGTGTGATTAGGCCACTGAAATCATATAATTAGGCCACTAGAATAATAATAAGTGGACTGAAATTTTAAGATCATGTCCTACATTTATGATTTTTTAACACAAATGAAGTGTTCAAAAGGAAATAGTTACATGTGAAAGTTGAAGTTAAAATTTTGGCATGGTAACACACATATTTAGTCCTATACAAGAAAAGATGAAATTTAAGTAGCCCACACCAAATATTAGGGGCCATTGGCAAGTGGGCCTCTGCTTATTTTAAACCCTGAGTTAAAAATTTACTCCTGTTTACAGTGCGTGTTGCTAATAAAATGAGGATTGCTTCAATTGACTTTTTGGCCAAAAAATGACACATTTTCATGTTTATTTGTAAATACTTGTAGGACAGGTTAAGTAATTTAGTCAAAAGTGTCTTAAACGTAATAGTATAATCATTTATTCTTACTTAGATTAAAAGAATGATGTTGCAGGCAAAGCCTTGATTGTTTAAGTTTTGTGGTTACTCTTGTTAGGAAACTGATATTCTGAATCATTAGATATGTCTTACATCAGTAACTCTATACCTTTGTAATTTGGTTTGTGAAAAAAAGATCTATATAGTAGTTACTATTTAATCTGTTTTATTCATTTGTGTTGACCTGTACTAATCACTTGCAATAAACTGTATTAATCATTTGTGTTTAACTATACTAATCGCTTGCAATGAGGTGTACTTATCAGTTGTGTTTAACTGTAATAATCATTTGTGTTTAACTGTACTAATAATTTGTGTTTAACTGTACTAATAATTTGTGTTTAACTGTACTACTCATTTGTGTTTAATTGTACTACTCATTTGTGATAATATGTATTATTACATTGGTAGCAATGAATTACATTGATTTCCCAGTCAAATAAAAACCGATAATTTCACATGTGAAATAAACGTGGTTATTTCACTCTCTGACGTCATACAACAATAGGCGTTGTCAAGACGTCGGATCAAAACAAATTGTGAATGTGTAGAAAAAAGATATAGTTCCTTACATTTTCTACATTAATTTCATTAAAAAAAGCCCTTTGCCAATGTAATAAAAAGAATAACTAATCAAAGAATTCAAATATCGAAAAATATTCAACTCGTGACCGAACAACACTGATAATTAACTCATGCGCTACGCGCATTCGTGAATTAATGTGTTGTTCGGTCACTTGTTGAATATTTTTCTCTATTTGAATTCTTCGATTAGTTATTCTATAACTAATCAATTGTGATGACATGTACTTACCATTTGTGATACACTGTACTTATCTATTTGAAAACCTTAGTGTGAGTTATGAAAAGTTGTATCCGATTTACTCTCCTTCATCAACAATTTAAAAAAAATATATCATGCTTACAAATGGGTATTTGCAAAAAATACCGGTTGAGAGGTAAATAAATTTTCAAAGCTGTTAGGCAACAGAAATTGTTATTACCACTGAATCAGTATTTTGGGCAAATAACCCTTGTCAGCATAATACAGTTGTTTCAATTCACTAAATGTTTCTTTGTATTCATCTCATTGAAAAGTGTATTGACATAACGTTTTTTTAGGCATGGTATTACCCATAGGCACATAGAATTCCTTATTCCTTATTGACAAAGTCGTCGACAGGGAAAAGAAAATTTCAATATATAGAAAATTGAGAAAAATATCATTTCTCTCATCAAATCATATCATATGATGAAATTTTCAGGAGCATTAACTGAAGCCTATCAAAATATTTTAAAGATTTATACTTGGTCAGTGGGTAGGCACCATCTCCCAATAAATGGCTTTCAATTGGCAGATGGGAAACTTTCTCTTCCAGTGGTGAATTCCTATATACTCTGGCATCATGAACTGACCCAGGCCAACCAACAAAAACATCAAGGAAAGTCATGTCTGCATCACAAACACCCTTTGAAATGTAAAATAAGTCAAAAGGATATATGTCTTAATCATATCATATTTTTCGTCACCTAAATGGGTAGAAATTTTTTTAATTTCAAATGCTAATACCTGTATAAAGTACCTTAATAGTTTTACTTTATGCAAATGGAACACTTAAAAGTATCTATTTGTCCATTTATTAACAACAAATGAGCATTAAAAATTACTTTTCTTCATCAGAAAAAATGTATATAAGTTCAAAAGCTAATAATTTATTTTTAAATGTAACACGTTTTCTGATTGGCTGATGTTGTTTTGTTTATCAGCTCATAGACATAATTTTGTCATGTGACCGTGACGTCTTCAACTTTTTTTCATGGTTTACTCCTGTTTAAATGGAATTAAGAATTAATTATAAGAATGACTGTTATATTTTTCTGTCTATCCGAAATAACATAAACAATGTGGTGCACACCTTAAAATTACCCACTAAGTGAGTTATTCAGTGTGCACCACATTTTTTATGATATTTCTTCGTGGACAGAAAAAATATTACAGTCATTCCTTAAATTAACAGTTCAAAGTACCCAACAGATTTTTTTTGGATATTTGTTTTTGAAGAAACATTGAAAAAGGTAACATTCAGGTATAAAATTATTTTGCAAGTAAAATGTCAGCATAAAAAAATTAACTGGCTTTATTTCATCTCAGAATTTTAATGCTGATTATAGAGCTGTAACTATTATCTTTTATCTCTCATCCTGAACATGCATAAAATATTTGCCACTGGACATTAAGCAACCAACAATCAATCAATCTTATATCCAAATTTATTACCTGCAGAATAATGGAATAATCTTTCTTCCTGTTCAGGTAGCTCTGTGGATGGTCCGTTGGTTTCCTTATACTGATATGTGTCCCATCCACAGCTCCTATCACTCCTGGAAGACCTTTGATGGCTTTGAATTTATTTTTTATTTCTGCTTGTTTAGCTAAAACAAAATTCAATTATTCATATAACATGTATTATGTCAGTCATAAATTGGATTATTTACATATATATATACACACCTTTGGAAACAATTTTAAATTTAACAATGACTCCCCTCCTCGTTTTTTCCGGGCTGGGGACCGGCAGGTTGAACCTCAGGCGCTTGTCTCTGATATTATATAAATTGTTTTTTTTAAGAGACAATTGCTTGTGGATTGAACCTGGCAGAGTTAGAGTCACTTACAAGATCTGAAATTGAAAAATATATAATTAGTAACATTTAGTAGCTGACTTCCCTCCTCTTTATTCCGGGCTTGGGACCGGCAGGTAAAACCTGGCAGAGTTAAAGTCAATTTTCAGCTGCAATGATGAAGATAGTGGTTTATATGTTATCAAAATATGAATTACAGTTATAAACATTTTATCAACTTTAACAATATTTAATTAACATGTTTATGATCTGCATACATTCCTTATACAAATTTAAAAGCAATATATTTCATTTTGTCAGAACAGTGTTAATAGTTGATATCAATCATTCAACCAGTTAATAATTTTAGTAAAATTAAATTGTATATATTTAGAATATTTATATTTATACTTCAGCTTCAGCTGTCGAAAATAATTAAAGATCTATGATAGGAAAGCTCCTATAACAATGTATTGTTTTTTTCCTATGCCTCAAATACCTTCATCTGGCCAACAAATGTACTGGTCTGCAATTTGCACTACAGCAGTTGTGCATCTTCTCACTGCACGATGAGTCGAGGATATTGTAACACCAAAGCGATCACTGATAGATCTGTAGGTTTCAGATGTAGCAATATACCTAAAATATGAACTGATTTTTTAAAATACTAGTAACAAATGACTATATAAAACATATATAACTACATTAATCTGCTGCAACAAAATATTCCTTTATTAATATTAAATTTGATCTTTTATCAGAGTTATATAATAAGGTAAAACCAAGAAAACTACAAAACATACATTTGGTTTTTCAATCTTTAATTTGTAGAGCCTGCGACTTTTGAAGGTGAAAGACCGAGATGCTTCTTAATTTGTATATAGATGCCTCATGTTACAAACTTCCCATCAGTAACATGTCCAATGTTCTTGACCTCATTTTCATGGTTTAGTAGATATAGGAAGATGTGGTATGAGTGCCAATAAGACAACTCTCCATCCAAATAACAATTTATAAAAGTAAACCATTATCTGATTATAGGTCAATGTACTAGATGTGTTAAACCATTCAAACGGGAAAACCAACCAATCACATAAGCAACATAACGGGTGCCACATGTGGAGCAGGATCTGCTTACCCTTCCGGAGCACCTGAGATCACCCCTAGTTTTTGGTGGGGTTCGTGTTGTTTATTCTTTAGTTTTCTATGGTGTGTCATGTGTACTATTGTTTGTCTGTTTGGCCTTTTTCATTTTTAGCCATGGCGTTGTCAGTTTATTTTCGATTTATGAGTTTGACTCTCCCTCTGGTATCTTTCGTCCCTCTTCTATATAAATAAAAACGAGAAACACGTATAAATAACATAAACAAACGACAACTACTGTACATCAGTGACTACTTGAAAAAAAAATTAAAGATTTTTTGTAATGTTAAATTCTCTCTTATCATAAGTAAAAGGATAACTATATTTGGTATGTGTGTACCTCATTGTTGGTCAAGTCCATATCTCAGATACTATAAGCAGTAGGTCAAGTAGATTCTGTGTATGGAAGGACTATAAGGTGTACGTTCAACGATGATAGTAAATATACAATGTACATATATTGTTTTTATCCTGAAATTTACACCCAACACTTGAAACTTTAGTTGTTATCTCTAATTTTTCAAAGAAATCGACATAGTTTAAACGCGGACCGCGAAGAGGACCCCAAAATGAACTGGTACGCAAAAAGAAATATCTACATTACCGCTTGCTCAACATGGAAGAGGGGTAACAGGAGAATTTATTTGTATAAGTACAAATAAAGCAAAAATTTATTTGTGTACCTGTTATTTGTACAATAGTTGGCTGATTATGGATAAAAAAATATCTGATAAAAAACGTTGAATGTTAACGATATCAACCTCCAAAGTCATATATTATAGGACTAGTCCAACTGGCAGGTGTCATCTGAACTTGACCTCATTTTCATGGTTCAGTGGTTATAGTTAAGTGTTTGTGTTTTGATCTGTTTTTTCTTATACTGTATGCAACAGTTTTACTCTATTTGGTGTATGGAATGATTGTAAGGTGTACATGTCTAGCTGGTAGGTGTCATCTGACCTCAGACCTTGAGTTCATTTTCCTGGTTCAGTGGTCAAAGTTAAGTTTTTGAGTTTTGGTCTATTTTTCTAATACTATGGAAATATTTTATGATCTATATGTCAGTCATGCAGGTTTTATTTGACCTTGACCTCATTTTCACGGTTCATTGCTTAGTGTTAAGTGTTTGTATTTTGGTCTATTTTTCTTAATTTATTAGCAATAGGTCAACTACATTTGTTGCACGTAAGAATTGTTAACCTAGTAAGCAGTATGGGCTTTGCTCATTGTTGGAGGCCATACATAACCTATAGTTGATCATTTCTGACTCGTTCAGATTTTTTAGTTGAATGTGTTTGGTACTTGTATCTTGGAGAACAACTGGTGTAAAACCTTTATATTTTATAGTATTTGGTTAAATTTTGTTTGTGATAGTGTTGTTGACTGTTATATTTTGTTGTCCGAAGCCTCTAGTTTAGTGGATTGTTGCAGGTTTATGTTTATTCTCCATAAATTATATAAGTCATACTAGTACTGTCAACTGAAATATATCATATTTATCATGTTTGTTTATTTAAAGCTGAATATACCATAATTTCATTTTCTCATTATTAAAGACAGTTGCCTGTAAATCCTGACATTTAATTCAAATGAACAATTCTTATACATATCTTTTTGGCAGGTTGTTTGCTGTCTCAATGACACTGCCACTGATGGTATATTTTATAATTCATATTATATGATTGGTGCCACATGTGGAGCAGTAACTTTGCATACCATTCTAGAGCACTTGGGTTCAATCAATGCTATGATGGTTTTGTGTTGTTCATACTTTTGGGCTTCTGTGAAACGTGTGTAATGGCTACTAATGTTGGTTTTTGTTTCTTTTTACTACTATTAGCATGATTAGTATTAAACTGTTAAATTTTACCATATGTACATCAGGAGCTGTTTTTCTGTCTCTATTGGGGACCTGCCGTGTTCATGGATGGTGGGTATTTCCCAGTAAGTGATAACTGAGAACAAAGTTGTTCAACAGTGGACCTGCTCATACGGAAATGAGACCTAAATTCATCTATGGTGTAAATCGGAATTACCGTTTCATAATAGTTCTGAATACGGTTAATATTATTTCTTAAAGGTGTAAAAAAATGGTCATTATTAATTGAATCTTCAAATTGAATAAAATAATCAAAAAGTGTAGATGTATCTAAAAAATCGTCTAAAAAAGGATAACTATAAGAAATCGCTGGTACAGCGGAAGCCATCTTGGATCGTATCGTCTGCCCTTGGATGTTCTATTATCCTGAACCGGTTCCGTCGATACAAACCGGATAATGGAAAGCTGGTTGTAATGTCGCGAGAGTTTTCGGAAACCACGTGGTTTACTTCAAAGATTTTGGTGGGAACCAAGAATGAACGAACTGAAAACATCATCATTGATCATTTAGAAGGTTAGAATTTTACAAAATTGGTTGAAAATGACTAAAATTGGCCTCGAAATGCAGATAGCCTCAGGAATTAATACAATTTTTGCTTATACTTTAATTTGAACATTTGTTTGTTAAACTTCAAAATTAAGATCATTTAAACTGGGACGAATTAGGCAGCAACCATTTGATTTTCTGGGGGCTATGGATTTTTTCCGGACAAACTTTTTTTCGCCTTCGGCAAAAACAATCTATTTTTGGCGACAAGTCGAAAACAATTTTTTTCTTTCAATTTTAGCATTACATATAGTGGCAGCTGAGGGTGAAACAAACAAATTTTTTTTCTCAGGGTCAAAAACAAATTATTTTTTTCTCCAAAACTGGAAACAAACTTTTTTTTCCAAAAATCCATAGCCCCCAGAAAATCAAATGGTTGCTGCCTTAGTACAAGATTCTAAACGGTACGAGACAAGTCGACCGGAGACAACTCGGACCGTCTACAAAAAGAAAACTCGGACCGTCTAATCTATAAAGTCAACTCGGACCATCTATAATGACAAGTCAGACTAAGTATAAAATTAAAGTTTTGACGAAATAAATCATTTAATGTTAAAGACTGTGTCTGAAGAGAAGTCTCTAATAAAGTTTTAAAGCCGATTTTGAGTATATACTTCTTGTCGTGCTGAGCTTGATCGAATTCCACTCAAAAATAAAATTGTATTTTCAAGCATAAATTTTTAGAACATATACTTTCATCAGAAAATACACTTGTAAATCAAATTTTCTGTGCAACAAGGTTTCAAACCCTGGATAAAAAAAAAACTAAATGCATTTTACAAAAATTAGGATATTCATATCTTGTAGAAAAAAGTTGTTTAACAAAGCAGCACTTGGGACAAGTAAAAGAAAGAATTTATGATCAGTGCTTGCAAAATCAAAATGCAAACATACAGGAATCTTCTAAACTCAGTTTCTTTCGTCAAGTCTACAAAATGGGTCAAAGACCATCATATGTTGATTCACTAAACAATTTAAATGATAGAGCAGCAATATGCAAAATACGCATAAGTGCACATTCTTTAATAATTGAAAGGGAAGACATCTTAACATTCCTGTCTGTAAAATGGGGAAATTGAGGATGAACAACATTTCTTTACAATGTAATAGATTTACCTCAAAACGAGAAATATTAGAAAATAAAATAAATGTTATATTTAAAATACAGCGTAACATTACCACTGATGAAAAAATATCTCTATTGGTTAACAATAGCTCAGCATTATTACTTAGACTGTCTTCCTCTTTCATATCAGAGTGTCTAAATATAAGAAATAGTGAACTAATATGAAACATCAATATGTAACTTTTCATTCTATCATGATATGTTATCATGTAACTTTTCATTCTACCATGTCAATTAATATAATTATATGTATGCAATAGGTCTTAACCATTTATTGTTAATGAGTTTGTGCCAATAAAAATATTTGTATTTGTATTTGTATATAAATGACGAAAAGACAACTCGGACCGTCTATATGAAAACAATACACTTTATCGCTATTTGTCCGCCATTACTGGACATCACATAGGTTCCGTAAAATTTTGAAGTCACAATAGAAAATATCTGACGCCACAATGGAAAAGTGATTGTTGTATGACGTCAATAGTTCAAAAGCAGCAGATTCTCGGGTAAGCGGAGCAGATTTCCAAATAGTGATAAGTTCTATTGAATGACGCTCCCTAGATTTTTTTATTTGTGTTATCTAATTGACATATTTAATTAGTAATAAAATATAAGCTATTTGATCTCTGGTGGATTGTTCTCTCATTTACACAATCATATTACACCTTTTATTTTAATTCATTTACTTTGAAAATATTATAAATGTAGAAAATACAGGGCGGATCCAGAACCTCCATGTCTGGGGCACCATGAAACTAAAATTAAAAGATTTTTTTATATACTATGCATATATGCGAGTGTGGGAGGTGGTGGTGGGGAGTCGGGTCTTCATTTTTATATCTTTTCATTATTTTTGGGTCCATTTCTTTCTACTCTTGTATTTGCTGCCATTTTTCCTCTATTCTTTTCGGTTCATCACAGCTTTTATCTGTTTTCTATATTTTTGGGCCAATTTTTTCTAGCCTTAACTTTTGACCATTATTCTCTAATCTGTAAACCCCATTCATATCCTCATTCACGGTAAACCATTCATACCCTCATTCACGGTAACCTATTCATATCCTCATACATGGTAATCAAAACAAGAAAAATATACACATATTACGGTACTATTATAATAGAAAACAAAGGATATGGGGTATCCATCCATGACACAAAATCAGTACATGCACAGCTTTTATCGCTGTTCTTCATCTTAAATATAAGTAGTTTTTCTAAGATACAATATCATTTTATTAATGATTATATATAAGGCACAGACCATTCATGTTTTGTGGAGGGGAAGGTTTTGTTTTCATAAAAAAATAAGGGGAAAAACACGACATTCAGTTTAAAAAAAATGCTGTATGCATTGAAAAAAATCGTTTGTTGTTTAATAAAGTCCGAAAAAGACTGTTCTGAGACAGGCACATTCCCCATGCAGAAACCGTATACGTAACAATGTGAGTGTTTGGTAAAAAGACGATATCTCATATCGATACTTAAACATTCTTGACACTAAACATTTATTTTACATATTCTTTTCAGACCGATTTTAGTTGGTAATTTCTTTCCTGATCAGAAGATTTCACTTGTTAATCGATCTTGATCCTGTAATATTGTATTAGAAACCAATAAATATATTCAGATTAATTCCAATCAGCATGTACATGTACATGTAGTTTACATAAATGCTTTTGGATATAGACATTTACACAAAGGTGTCAATATTTACACACCCATCGATAAGTTGTCATAAATCACTGTTGAAGCTGGGGTTAATTAACGACCAGTTTAGGAAGTCAAATCAAGCTGTGTCCTGATTTTCGATCTAGATACATAAGCAGATACAGTAGCAATAAAACTATGTTAGGAAATTTTTGGTAACCCGGCTTGGGGCACGTGCCCCTGTGCCCCTGGTAAATTCACCACTGAAATAAATAAATTTGAATTCACATTATACAATATTTTTTCATTATGTTTTGCAAATTCATCAACATGCAAATGATATTGTCATGAAAAATATAACATTTAAAATTTATAATCATTATATAGTTCAAATCCTCTTTTAATACTTTGTTTGATTTGTCATTATAGACAGTCCAAGTTGACTTATTGACGTCCAAGTTGTCTTCATAGAATGTCTGAGTTGACTATTTTGTAGACGGTCCAAGTTGTCTCACCCGTTTAGAACTACAACTCCAATGGAATTTAAAATGATATTGTTGTAATGAATATTCAGCATGTTCAGTAGTTCCTTATTTGATTTTTTGCAAATGTCTGACTTTTCAAAATTAGGGATACTAAGAACAAAATAACAAGCATTCTGAGAGTATTGCATGGCAATACATAGTCCCCACCGGTTAAGAATTCATTGTACTAGGACAAATTGCTAACTTGATCTATTACATGTATAACTTGTCATGGTATAAAGTATATAACAAATATCAAGTCAATATCTTCAAGCATGACAAAAAAGTGCGGAAACTGATTATTTGAGTGAATTTTCTAAGTCCAAGGACCATAACTCTGCTCAAAATCATCAGACCGAACATAATTCGAACTTGATTTGTAACTTGTCATGATAAAACTATATATTAAAATTCAAATCAATAACTTCAAGCATGAAGAAAAAGTGTGGAAAACTGATTTGCGGACTGACAGATGGACAGACAGGCAGACAGACGGACGGAGTGCAAACCTAAAGTCCCTTTGACTTCGTCGGTGGGGACTAAAAGAAAGCATGCTGCATAGTCCCCCTTTTTTAAATAAATGGTTTGGCACATTCTGTTTCTGCCATCTGAAATATTCTACAAAAATTACAGATTTGATTTTATTGATTTTGAAATGCACTTATTTTTATTTTTAAACAATTTTCCCAAAGAAGCTAATTGAAATCACTTGTACCAGTGTTATGTAAAAATCACACTGAAAAGTCATCAAAATACACTCATGTCATCCCCCTTTTTTTTTGGTAATGGTGTGGTGCATATCTGTTTCAGC